>DWTO01004835.1:0-11193 GCA_018244755.1 Jemadia pseudognetus
GGGACATATTGGTGAAATAAATATTTTTTTTATGTCATCGATGAATAAATACTAATGGTAAAGAGAACGAAATATACGAATTTAAATGTATGTCAGTCTGTTTCCGAATCACATGGAAACGGCTTAGCAGGTACATACCTGCATAGGAAACTTATTTATTTTGTAATCTAGTTACGGATTCGTCGGGTCAAAATTTTAAAACAAAATTAAGTTATAGGTATATCTCCACGCTTTATTATTACTTTGGACTAATAGTCATACGTTTCGTACGTATCGTTGTCGTACGCTAGATGGCGCTAGTAGGTATTAAAACATTCAGAAGGTGTCTTTGTACGCTGGTTTTGAATGCTAACTGTAGGAGGAGGCGGAGGCCGCCGCGGCAGCCTTCACCGAGGTAGACACGCCCCTGTGGTGCTCGCGGTTTAATGGTCCATCCAGGTCGTAGCCATGTTCTCGGCTGCCGCTGAAAATTATAACGTACTTATGAAACATTAAAAACGATTAAAAAACTTTGCTTTTTATTTCATTACATATTTAATTACATTGAAAAGTACACGATTATGTGTGCACATTCTGCCAATCTGCGATAAAGTTTGTCGGCAGTTTTAAATACTTTTAAGAATTATAAACGGCTGTGGATATAACATAAACAGGGATATTTTTAATTAAATCATCCACCGAATGGTTTATGGACTTCGTGAAACTGGAATTGGTTAAACTGGAATTTAACCACAGAACAATAATACATGCACTAACGTAATCTCGTGTATAATAGAAGTAAGGGATCCTATGAAATATAGCTTCTTAACTCACAGAAAGAGGTAATGACCGCTCCCTGTCTCTGAAGAAGCCTTGTCAACGGTCTCTAATACAAACCTGTTGTCTAAGAGTCCACAGGGGGCGCTGTCGTCGACGCCCGCGCCGCCCTCCCCGCTCTCAATCCCGTAACCCGCAGGATCTCCGTGTGCGTTGTTACTGTAACTACGTTTTAACTTTTGCTCTGAAATAAAGAGATGCGTATATAACTGTCGATTGAGGTTTATTTTATTACATTCTAGGAATATTGTTAATAATTTGTAATATACCTATTTAGAAAACAAAGAAATGTACCTACACGCAATCGGAACTGTCTGTCGTAGGTACAAGTCGTTTTAATATTTCATTACGCTAGGTTTTATCCGGGGTAGACACAGAGCACGGAGTGCCGAATCGTTTTATTCTATTTATCTCTCCAGACTTGTAATCCGCAAAGAGGTAGGCAGAGGAATGTAGAACGATCCCACGTTCCACCAGTTACGTTTATGTCCCACTATGGAATAGGTGGTGAGCTTATTGCCACACACCAGGTACATTCAGACTACGAGCCCAATCCAATAGTGCCTGACCCGGGATTTGAACCCAGTATCTCCCAATCGGCATTCGGGCTTGCAACCAACACGACCAATGAGGCAGTCAACATATAAATACTAATTATACCTACTTGTAAAATATACGTATTCAATACATACCAGGGATTGAAAACGCATTCGAAGCGAACAGCGCGATCAGTATCAAACAATATTTACCTCCCATTTTACCGAACTGTTGTCATGTGATTCGAAATTCGAATGCGATCATTTTATATGATCGCGGACAGGATGGATGTGACATGGCAAATTATCTTTTCGGAACTGCGATGCGACACGGTCGTGTTGTCTGTATTTTTGATCTTCGCTGGTCTCAGTGACGGCCACCATGGGACTAGGGCTGTCAACAATGTCGTTTTAAAATGTCTGAACTCAGTAAATCGGGATAATATTTATATTATTATAGTAATATCCACCCTGTCGATTATGGAGTGTGCAGAGAGTACCCAATATGTATGTAGGTATGTATATATCAAAATGTTATAAGTGCAAAACAACATATAAATATCAGGAAATATTTTGTAAATTCCTGAACGTCAGTACATAAATTTCTACCTCGAAGCAATTATTGTCTAATCAGTGTGGTATGAAGACGATAACCTTATTCTTCTGGAATGGCAACGGGAGAGTGACCAACTTCTAATAGGACTGGTAATAAATGCACTCACTGACATTCTACTAACTAGATTCATGTATACTAAGAGCCCTGTTCCTGAAGTCCTATTACTAAGATTATTAAATAGCAGTCTTATTACTACTTAATAGTTAACACTAATACTCTTGTTCCCAACGTCGTATGAATGGGCGGTAGCGGCCATTTAACTGCTGTTCGTTTGCTACCGCTGCTGCCGCTGCTGTGGCTCGTTTGCTGGCCTCTTCAGGAGAGAAAAGGTTCTCTGTATAAAGGACGAGGTACTGCTGCTTAATTTTCAAAAGTGTATTCCACCAGGATGCAGCTAAGAATTGCAGATTTAAAATAAATGTCATCTACGTGAACGTATTCCATTAGTTTGTTGCAGACATGCATGTCACGATATGTTAATTAATTTAATGCGATTTGTGAGTATCGGTATAATATCTTCCGTGAACATGGTTGATCTACTTATGACAATATAAATTTATGACGGCAAAGTGAATTAATTCTATATTGCATATACTTACATACATATATGTATATACTGTTGTATCCGGCTAGATACATTACATGTTTGTACCAGCGACTCCTGTCGCGTGCAATCTTAAAATATTTCAGTATCTTAATAATGGTGAGTAATAATATCACGCTTGTATTGCCCCTAAGGGGTAGACAGAGCAGTGTAATACTCCCGGTTTTCTCCAGATAATAGGTAATAAAAAATACGGTATTGTAACAATTTCATACGTTGTCATCTGTTTCCGAATCGAGGTAAAATCTTTGCTTTGGTAACAATTATAACAAAAATTATGTGTTAATATTATACAAACACAGGAAAAAAAACTAATTAACGTATTATTTGTCCCTGGTAGTAATCGAATTCACTACCCTCGGTTCAGCTATCAGGGTCACTTACAGCTGGACAAACACATCTGTAATTTTTGTTTGTTATAATAATGAAATAAAAATTCTCGCCCGAATCTATCTCCATAACAAATTTCATCAAAACCGGCACAGCGGATGTTACGTACGAACAAACAAAACTGTCGCATATATGACATTAATATGTATAAGGTTTGTTAGGCACAGTAATTACGTCAATCAAGTTGTGGTTAACTTGTAACGTGATACTTAACTACATGGTTACATTAGTTAATGTAAATATTTATCTTATTTGATATAGAAATCGAGAGATACTTGAATAAATATTGGAATAGAGATATTTGGCATTCGGTGCTCTCAAGAGACTTGACATGACGTTACTACTAAATAATACTAACATTATTAAATAATTTGACATTTTGAGAAATAGGAAAAATACAAGATTAATTGTGTCTAACGGCGCTATTGATTTCTTAAAGAGATCTAGCAAGGCCGCGAATGAGAAGTGAATATTAGTTTGACAATCTATTTAAACGTCACTGAATATTATTATAAATATGGCCTCGCCACGTCCCGTACAGGTAAGACAGAGAGCATTGAGTTCCAAACATCTCTTTAATTACAAAGCTGAAGCACTTCTGCATTCACCACTCTTCTATTCACTCTTCATACAGTCACGTCAGTTTCGAGACTCCTGACGTCACACCCAGTGTCAGACTTCCTTCACCAAGATCGATTAGTCTTGGTTTTCTTCGATATTTGCATTTACATTGCTCCTTGTATATAAGTACATCGATTTCAATTTATATATGATACAATGTAATATTATGTTGAATACTTCGCAAATGCTAATTGCTTAACCTCGATTAGATCAGTGTATTATCGTTTACTAACAATATAATTGTAAGATTTTAATTTTTAGCAAACCGTAAACCTATTTGCCAAGTTATTTGTCGGACGAGCCGTTACGTTTGGTGACGTTGACAAATACACAATGTAATGTATGTGAGTGTTAAAGGGGCAAGATCGGGGCATTTTAAAACCGTCTATTATCTCTGTATGAGATATTTGAAAAATTTTATGGTTAAGATAATAAAGCAAACAGATTAATTCTAAGTAATTGAATTCTTAATTCGTTGACTGCTTCGTCTGTTAAGCAATTGCGAGGCAAATGCTTGTAAGTCCTGGGTTAAATCTCCGGATACGCCAAAATATTAAAAATATATTGGGTTCTTCAAACTTGAAAATTACGTGTAGCAGCTAGGAGTGTGCTTTTGTACCCGGTGAGATGTATAATATAATTACAGAATCATAGGATTACTATTACTATTATTTTACCCCCTAGGGGGAAAATAGAGGAGATGTTATGTTATATTAACAATTCATCGTCAATATTATTTATATTGACTAGAAGAAGTGAAAGATAAAAACTACATAAGCATTGATTTCGAACGATCGAAAATGTATAAAAAACAATTTGCTCCTAATCGCTACATCTCCACGTCACAGCTGACAGACGTCCCTGATTCCATGGCGGACCGTGTCCAACTCTCATCATGCGTACCCAAATTACATGATTTGACAGTATTATATACGAGTAGGTAGGTACATACATAGTGTACATACACAGTGTAATTCGCGAGCAAGCACAATGGTTGGATTACGCCATGTTAAATTAAATCATGTACGGTACGTACTAGACTAGACAGTTTATTTACATCGTTCATTATCCTGTGCGTAATACTAGCATTGTAGCACAATATAATAAATTGATATGGGAGTTTTTTTATTGGTGTTCAAACATTATAGATTGTTTTATCACGCTTACATCCAGTGTTTTAAATACATTCGCAGAATTACTGGAGGATTGTTTTCTCGTGTTTGTGTTGATTTGTTAATTAAGGTTTTGTAGCGCTATTATTTTAATCTTTCCGTTCTATATAATATTAATCCAGTTTTAATCCAGATGGGGTAAATTGATGTTCAGAAGACTCCAGTGAATTCCGATGGAGAATACAATACATTACTACATATGTATGTACGAGTAAGAGTTCTAAGATCAGAATTCGATAACTTCATAAGTAATCCAATACATAATTACAATTTCTTGGGACAACTTACTCGTACAATAAAATAATATATTTATTATTTCTTATGTGCTCGGTGTATGGTAATAGCCTCACCACCTATTCTATATTGGGACGTAAACGAACTGGTGCAACGTGGGAATGTAGGTTTTACATTCCTCCGCCTGCCTCTTCGAGCATTACAGGCGTGATGTTACGTATTATTTCTTATCTAACTAGTTATTTCATAAGATTCAGTTATCTAATGATTATATTAATATAAACAAAAACAAAATAACATCACCCGATTAGGGAATTTATCGGTTTTTCATAAAATACTATATTAATTTGACGGCCTCGAGAGGTCCTGGGTTTAATTCCCGGGTCGGGCACTACTAAATTTTTCTAATAGATTTTCTAGTAGTGGCTCGGAGTCTGGAAATGTGCCCGGTGCATAGCAATACGTTTACCATCTATTTTATAGTGGGACGTAAACGTAACTGGTGAAACGTCGGAGTTTTTTACATTTCTCTGTCTACCTCTTCGAGAATTACAGGCGTTATATTACGTTTTTTAGTATATTAATTTCAATTATGTTCTCCCCAGTACAGTTATTACGATTTAAGAGAAGCTCAACTGAACAGAAATAGATATATAAAATAATTTCATCAATAATTATCACATATTATTCATACTCATAATAGGAGTATGAATAATCGAAAGCTGATCAAGAGATACTGGGTTCTAGAATTGCACCAGGTGTACGGCGGCAACAGGGTCACCCCCGGTTCCATGGTGGGACGTAAACGTAACTAGTGAAACGAGGGCGTGTAATACTACACTACTCTGCGTACATCTTCGGAGATTACAGGAGATATTAAATTTATAATAACAAACAAAAAACACACGAATATACAAAATATTAAGACAATTTATTTTTCAAATCATACAGTAGGTATATGTACACAATTATGGCGAAATTTACATACATATTATGTTCACAAATATTTTTATCACATTGAGCCCTGTTTAGATGATGCACACCGCATCTTGCTGCCGCCTCATTTTGCACTTAACGTCTGGAACAAAAAAAAAGAATCATCAAAATCAGTTCACTCAGTCAAAAGCTATGAAGGTAATAAACATAAAAGAAATATAACAAAATACAGACGAATTGAGTACCTCCTCCTTTTTGAATTCGGTTAAAAAGGAGGCGAGTGAACAAATTACGCACTCAAACCTGTATTAGGCGGAGAACTTTATCACAGCAACAATAAAATTGTTTTAATAGTGTAAACAAAAACATCTGAACGCTATATGTATACACTTAATGCGAGCCCAGTTATAGTTTAATTGTAATTATTTGCTCCAGGTCTCTTACGGGTTAAGAAACGAGCATTTTTTGATAAACGTTCCAAACCTTGCAGATCTGACGCCTTTCTCCTACATTCACTCTGTTCACATGTGTTCTTTGGTATCGGTGTCTTTTAATAAATGTAATATGTATTAACACCCAAAAACAGATATGTAAACAGAGGTTACGTGATATTAAGTGCTGGACAATTTTTAATACAAAGAATGTGCCACCTAAGTTGTGCACTATCACAACCAAGCAGAAGTTGGTTATCGTGATATTAAGTCTGAACTAAATATTGATAAGACAGTTGATTAAGAGTTGAAATAATTGCAGCGGACTTGTTCCTAGGACAATGTTGGACAGAGCGTTCATCCGTTTGTGAATATTCCAGGGTTATGTAATTAGAGTTATAAAATGTAGGTAAGTTTACCCGTATCCACTTTTGTGTCCCCCATAACCGCCAGATCCGGCGCTGGCGCTCGCACTGGCGCTAGCCTTGCTGCCGGCGAATCCGCCGCCCTGACCACCGCCTCCGTATCCTCCGTTTCCACCGCCATGGCCTCCACCATTTGACCCACCGAAGCCGCCGCCATTTCCACCGCCCAAACCTCCGCCGCTCCCACCGCCATGGCCTCCACCGCTTGAACCGCCGAAGCCGCCGCCGTTTCCACCGCCGAAACCTCCGCCGTTTCCACCTCCATGTCCTCCACCGCTTGAACCGCCGAAGCCGCCGCCATTTCCACCGCCAGAACTTCCGCCGTAGCCTCCACCGCTCCCGCCAAACCCACCGCTGCCTCCACTTCCTCCGCCACTGTGGCCTCCATGGCCCCCTCCGCTTAGGCCTCCACCTTGTCCACCGCCGAAACCTCCACCTTGTCCACCGCCGAAACCTCCACCTTGTCCACCGCCGAAGCCTCCGCCATTACCACCGCCTCCGTGGCCACCTATAAATACGGAAATAATTATTTTTATTACTTGACAGGTTGACGTTTGACTGCGATCTTGATCGGTAGAGTGCGCGGATGCGTTCTACGATGGAGCACGTATTCCTTGGAAAAGCCTATTCACCCTTGCTTTAAATAGTCCTAGAATTGGTGTTGTTTCATTTGATTTTGTTAATTGGTATATGTACCAGATAAGGGTATTATGTTGTCGTGCGTGTCAATATACAAAGACGTACGTTGACGAGTTTTCATAAAATATAATTTATATTGCTACAAATAATTCACAATATTTTTCATATTTACCACCTGCACCACCACCGCCGCCGCCGCCGAAGCCGCCACCGCCTCCGTAGCCGCCGCCACCGCCGCTGCTACCGCCGCCACCATATCCTGATGAATGAACATGACAAAATCCGTTGACCATCGTACCAGAACAATAGTAATTTCGCCAATTGGTCGTATCTTAAAATATTGCTTAGGTGAAACTATAATTTTAGAATAACCTGTTCTAAAATTATAGATTTATATTTATTTAATTAACCCTAAATAAATGTGTTGTTGTACTTATTTACCTTACGATAAATTGCAATCTTTTATAGAAATAACTATTATATTCATTTCATTATCCTTTTTAATGAGCACTCCCTCATATTTGCATACACCAAATGATAACACTTCAGGCGTTCAGCATTTTATTCGGAAATGTAAAAAAACAAACTTAAGTACAACGTGATATAATACGTGTCGTACCTGGCGCCGCGAGGACGCACGCCGCGAGTCCCAGCGCCAACACGGGTAGCAATAGTCGCGCCATGTCGAGTGCTCTGTGCTCGGCACACGCCGCGCGCAGCTTATATACACACTCGCTTATGTCATGGGCGTACAATTGTTTACAATATTCTTCACTTTTTGCCTCGCGTTCGTTTTTTGTTCCGAACAGCCGTTGGACTAAGTTTTTTCATGTTTATTTTGGTTTACGGTTTGCCTGTGGTATCAAAACTATTTTAATTTCTGTTCAATGTAGCGTTAATAATACTTTCTGTATTAATACTGCATAGGGTATTTGGATGTCCAGAAGCACTCCGATAGATACTACCGGTTTAATTATCAAGATAAAGCAAAACATTACTTCTTCAAATTTACAATGTATTTCTTATTGATAGTTTTATATTTGTTCAATAGCGACACTTCAAAATATATAAATCCCTAAACCAGGCAGAGATGTTACTTCGGCTTTAACTCTGTGACATACATCTTTGATATAAAGCTTATGCAAAACTAGTCATTCCATTAATAAAAACAGTCTGGAATGGCCTTTGTAATGTATGTTTATTTTCCGAGCGGACAGTAGGTTCTAGCAAAAGCCGTTCTAGTTTGGATAACCTAAATAATCTCGTAACAAATATGCAAATAGGTTCCTCTCAATATTGAAATACTACCGTTGTTTTGGACATAGACAACGCGTATAAAAACGTAGATGTAATTAAACTGCTGGTAACATTGGATGACTTTGAAGTAGGATCGAAATATAATGTAAGTGGCTATAATTTTACTAGAACTGCTAATTGTGATTTAACGTAAGGAGATCCATTTTTTCCAATATTATTTAACCGTGCAGCCATCCATATATGTTTCTGGTGGATTTTTGGATTACGATTGTTAGATGATTTTGTAATATTAAAACTTCACAGGATATTAGCGATTCCATAACAGGTTTACAGATTGATCTGGGATTTTAATCATTATTATGATAAATCTTGCAGTATCTCCAGCAAAAAGCAAAGTATGCATTTTTATAAACGTCTGTATATGTTAAAACTAGTAATTTAGATTTAGTCTACGACATAAAATATTTTGGTATGTTGTTAGATCTTTCACTCCTATGGGGTAAATATATTAATGAGGTTACTGGAAAAACTTTAAAGTACCTTAATATTTTCGAGGTATTAATGGGGGCTAAATAAGAGGGTAAATAAGGCTAAACGTGTTAAGAATATTTATTAAATGTTTCTTGGCTGGAAAATATGCTTAATTAAGCTTCAAATTAATATTTGACTTATGACATGTATTCACCGCGAGATACTGGTATCGAAAGAGGAAACAAATATTACAGTCTAAATATGATTTTCTGACCGACATAGACATACATTCTAGTGATAAAGTAGGCATGTTTCCATTGAGCAAATAGATCAGTAAAATTGACAATCTAAAATTATCAACTTTAATATTCAAGTTGTCGGAAGAAAGTTGCGTAGTCTACGCAATTGTAACCCAACTCAAAATACTTTCTTGTTCACCGGGTGTGTCAAAGAAGATAGCTATTCATAAAAATGAGTAGATTTTGCATATTTTTACAATAGAGTATACGTGGCCCATCAAACATTACAGAAGGTAATGTTGACCAGTGGATCTTGGAAATAAGCCTAGAGCTACTTATGATGATAACGTAACCTCACGCCTATAATTCCCGAAGAAGTAGGCAGAGGAGTGTAGTACACTCCCACATTTCACCAGTTACGTTTACGTCTCACTATGGAATAGGTGGTGAGTCTATTGCAATACACCGGGTATATGTCTAGACTTCGAGCCACTACTAGAAAATCTAATTTAGAAAAATCTATTGGCACCAATCAATGATGATGAGTTGCGATTTGATACGGTTCACCGTAAGACCGTGGAATTTGGTCCAATTTAATACGTGGTCAAAATCAGCCTTTGACAAATTTATGTACTTATATATTATGGTCTCCTAATAAACACTTATATTCCCAATTGTCATGTTGGACTTTTAGCTCATAAAATTTTGGAAAAATTCTATAAATAGTGGTTATCATAATGTATTTTATGAACGATACTTTATGGGTAAATGGTATTTAATTTACCTTCTACTCGCCGTATCCTACTGTGCTGCGCTATGGCAATTTGTAGTTAAATGAATGATAAATGAAGAGAACAATACAAAACGTATGTTTCATATAAGTTTAATTTGGCAATACTTGTGGGTATAAAGCGTTTCTTGTTTTTCCATTGTCTGCGTAGATATTAGGATTAAAATGAGTAAAAAGAGTATAATTAAATTATGTCTTAATTAATCTTCTTTGCCGACCCGGAAACACGCAACATACAGCCGTCCATGTGGTAGGTAATCAATCCACATCTAAAACTAAATCACACAATTCCAAAATGTAACCTGTCCTCTTTTAATATTGGGGTACAGCAAGCAGATTGTAATATTATGTATGTATCACCACGTCTTTGAGATGCACGCAATGGCTATAGCTTAATGCTCAGGTCTCTGATGTTGTCTGAGGACATTATTGGGTAAAAAGATTAAATATTCTCAATGACTGAAATCTCAGTTTTAATCCGATTTTTGCAAAGGAGCACACCTATATATTATTTCAATTAGTAGGTATAATATAGTTATAATGGTTGTTGTCATGGCAACCTGTTGGTGATCTACCTCGCTTCGAGTAGACGGCGCTGCTGATCGTAATAAAGGTGTTTTCTCGCGGTCGTGGATGTGTTACTAATACGAAAAATAGATAAAACTGTCCTTGAAGTGGGTTGTATGTTACTAGTATGTGAAAATTTTTATTCAATTGGTACAAAACTTTTCGACTTTTTTAACCATACACAAACCAAGTTAACATTTTCAAGTATATAAATCATTTATTATTGATTTTTCTTATGTTTTAAGGTATTTTCATAATTATTTATCTTATTACTATCTTGCTGATCAAGTGGTTGTAAGCGAGAATGGTGATTTAGAGCTCCCGGTTCTAAATCTCATGTTAGTTATTTATTGGATTTTTCTAATTTAGAATTTCTAATTCGAATTCCTAGTAGTGACTCGGAGCCTGAGTTTGAGCCCAATGTGTGGCAATAGGCTCACCTCCTGTTA
>DWTO01004836.1:0-11192 GCA_018244755.1 Jemadia pseudognetus
TGTATTTTTGGCATCAGTATCAATCCCTAACTACCCCCTGATAATTATTTTGGAAATATATTTCATGTACAGAATTGACCTCTTTACAGATTTATTATAAGTATAGATATGACTTTGTAATAAGCGTTAAAAGCTTAATTAATGTAATGGAATCACATGTATTTATTGCAATATTCATTTAACTATAAATTCAGGGGCATATTATTTCCAGTGAATTTATAACTACTATGAACATATATACAAATAAGAAAACAGCCAGCAGTTACCACACATAAGCAAAACTCAAATTCTGAGCTCACTTGCAAACATGTTGCTACTTAAATGGATGGATGTAGTTTTGTTACAATACAATTAGTAAATTTTACAAGTTAATTAAAATATTTGCTGATAATTAAGTATTAATTAAAACTAGGAATACCTTCTATTTCACTTATATTACATATTTTTAGAACATACAATTTATAGTATTTATCAAAGTAATGATTTACTATCTAAGCGTCTATATAAGGCAGAATTATTAGATGACATTAGTTAAATTTTCTACAAAACTGAAGTTTTATATGTATTTTAACAATTCTTCACAACCATAAAGAGTTATGGTCTTGTGCTCTGAAATATTTTGTTGACATAGATTTACTAATGTTGCGCTAATTTACATGGATTTTAAAATCTACTCATACAAAAGACAATGTTTTTAATAGCAATATGTTAGAGTAAAAAAAACGATTCCTATAATCTATAGCTGTATTTGTTTCTTACATTTATATTTGTAACCTGCAAAACTTATATTAAATTTTTCCAATAGTACCCATTCATTCAAACAAATACCCTTACTTTGAAGTGTCTTTCATGCAATAACTTCAAATTTTGTCCTGCATATACCTACTCTGCTTTTGTACATCAGTGAATCCAAATACACATTTTTTTGTGACGAATCAAATCACTCCCAATGATACACCATGTGCCATGCCATACAAAGCAAAACAGTTCATCAATTAAACTAATTGTAACGTAACAACACACCTATAATCCCCAAAGAGGTAGGCTGAGGAGTGCAGTACACTTTTGCTAATTGTAAGCTACATGATAGAACACAAGGCAGACAATTCATTGCCCTTCTGGACGGGGGGTTGTCTGCTCAGCTGGACACCTTGTAAGCTTGGTTTCGAGGTGTACTCTAGTTCCGGTTCCTCGCCAGGAGGCAGCGGCTCCTCGTCCGCGCTGATGTCGTCCAGCAGCTTGTCGTCCTGGCTGGTGTTGACGAACACGTTGATGGGCTTGCTGATGTTGATGCGGATGCCGCCGAGCGGCAGCGGCGCGTGCGCCGTTGCGCCGTCGAACTGCAGGTTGCCGTCGATGGAGGCCACGACGGCGGCCCGCGCGCCCTCGGCGGCCGGCCGCACGCTCTCCAGCTCCGCCGTTATTATGGGCTCGTCGTCTGTTTAAGCGGGAAAGGACCAAATATAGTAGCAATAATCATTATCGTAATAATCCATATTACTAAACTAAGGTTGCAAGTGTTTTGTTGTGTTGTTCACGCTAATCTCTGAAATACCAGTCGTACTTGTCAAATTCTAATTAGTATATATTTAGTCCAATTTAAAAGAAATGCTGCATATACCATCCTATAATGAATTTATAAAATATATTATAGATAACTTTAAATATTGATATTCGTAAAGTCTGAAGAAAAAGCTCTACCGAATTGTTTTATTTGTTATGCTAAACACATTGCCCTATAAAAAATTTGGCTGTTAGAAAGTAAACCTAAAAAAAGTTCCTAACATCATATATGTCTATCTATTATAACTAAACCACAATAAGCCATCATTTATTTAAAACATGATTTACGGGCATTATTTTATAAGGCATAACATATTCATCTTTATGAGCGAAAGTAGAAGGACGAATACATAAGGAGATAACATAAAATTAATGTAATCCAACAATTCAGATGACGGTCCTCTATATACATACTAGTGGACTCCCCAGGGTCCACGGACCCCAGGTTAAGAAACACTGGTCTATAGCATAGTGGGATGTGGTGTAGACAAATATAATTAATTAGTACCACAACATCATCTTATCTCAGTACCACAACATTATCTATCTCCGATGTCTTTTATATTGTATGCAGGGGAAACCGGTGGCCACACAGCTAGTGACATAAATAACGTAGATTTAAAAATACATACTTCACTAGTAGGAGCACAGTAAAGTAAATTAATCTGTTCATCAGGGAGCGGTACACAATGATGAAATCTTTCATATGGAACAAAGAGACTTGATCGTTTGTGAGATATTAAACATATAATAGAATGTTACACACCGGGGTCGATGGGCTCCTGCTTGATCTTGATATTAGCAAAGTCGATGCAGTGCTTCTCGTCGCGCAGCCTCCGTTGAGCGACCGTCTCGTCGTCGGTGTCGCCGTCGTCGTCCAGCAGCACCTGCTCCACGGGCTCCGCCTTCAGCACCACGTCGTCCTCGTCCTCCTCCGCGTCCACGTCCAACTCGTCGATCTGGAACACCATATATTAATACAATATTCATCTTACACCAATTTACGACGAGTCCATCGAGTCCTAATGGGTTGGGCAGAGTGCACACACAGCCAAATATCTCTATCCTTATACACTTGACAAGCTTTTATGTAGATTTTGTTGTGCATGGAGGTTCTTATGTGGGTATAAATCAGCGTTGCCAGATTAGTGAAAAAAGCAGTATTCTTTCATCTGAAGCGGAACATAGTATTTCCGCCCCTTAAAAGTTTATATATGTTATAAAAGCGGGACAAAAAGCCTGTTCCGCGCGGGAAATCTAATTTTGATTTAAAAATCGCTATGTCTGGCAACACTGGTATAAATGTAAGATAAACCACCCACCTCAACAGTGTTCTCTATCGCCACCGGCTCTGGCTCAACAACTTCCACCTCACAGTCTGACACTTCAGCATCATCTGCATCCTTGATCTCTATAGGCTCCTCTACTTTTTCCACTTCAACAGCTTCCAACTCTACAGCTTCTTCCACTGACTCGTCTTTAGTTAACGACGCCTATAAAAATCAACATATTCAAGTATTTAATTCGTGTTCTCTTTTTTCTGTCTGTAAAACATTCATTGAATAAGACATGGATTTATAGAAAGCCACTGTCACAAATAAATATAATGTTAGTTACTGTAGTATATTATCCAGTTAGTAAGTTATATATTATTTTATAGTCATTTTTATGGCAATAAAAAAATGCAATCCATCTATACCCCATTTCTATGCTTATGATATGCTAACAATTAATATAAAAGAAGCTTTATAAAGATAACTCAATTGACCATCAAAAAGTGGCTGTCTTTGCTCTCTGACCCAATCTAAGTCCAAGTTTTTCAAAAATACCCTCTTCGGGGATTACAGGCGTGATGTTACGTACTTGTTCATAATAATTCAACAAACCTTATAGTCCTCATAACACAACGGATGATAGTACTGGTCATCATGCTGAACGGCATTTCGTAGGTGCCACTCCTCTTTGTCTTCGTTGTAGAACTGATGGAAGCGATCGCCGCACAGCGCGCAGTTGTGTGCGGCGGGGGCCCCTGCCGCAGCGCTGGGGGCCTCGTCGGGTACCTCGCCCGCAGCACCACTCACCACTCCACCCTCCTCCGCACCACCAGTTTCAAACCAACTCTTCTCTGTTAACAGTAATAACATTTTAGAGTATTATACAAATAAAGTGAACTGTAATAAACATGTTAAAAGGCCTACTTTCGAAATAATAGAAATCTTGTTGTATATTTAATTTTGTTTTAAATACAAATGACACAGGCATTTTATATTATAATTAGGTCGAAAACAATAGGAGTTGTTTAACAAAAACCTTATCGTACCATTCAAATCATCTAGGTAATCGTCTTACACCATTTTATCCAATACACTAAAACTCAAATATTCAATTCAGAGCCCTCTCGTTTTTAGTTACAAAAATGATATTGTGACCTTTCGCTAGTGCCATCTAGTTCGTAATCAATAAATCACATACTTAAGGAGTGCCGGTCGCACAACAGATGGCGGGGATACCGTGTGTACAAAGTGTTAGGTGAGTGGCAGGCGTACAAAAGACGGTAGGGTTATGCGGTACACGCACTAGTGGTCCAGTAGCTCACCGCGCTCCTCCAGGTCCTCGACCTCCTCGTACTGCACCCAGTCGGAGAGGTCGTAGTGCCAGTGGCGGCTGTGCGCGCGGCGCGCCGAGTCGCGCTCGCGCCGGTTCTGGCGGAAGTGCCAGTCCAGGTGCTGCGAGTAGCGCACGGTGTGCTCGGGCGGGAAGCGCGCGCCGCAGCCGCTGCACTGCATGCCGCCGTACAGCTTCGCCACCAGCCCCGGCTGCTTGCTGCACGCCCGACAGAAATATGTATACGACGCTCGCTCTTCTCGCTATCGTCACCTCAGAGCGAGCTTCGTAACTGTTGACTATCCACCGGACTTTAGCCTGTGCGAGTTATGGTCGTCTTGGATAAACACAGGTAAAGACTAGGTGTGAAGTCAATTGTTATCTTTATCTTATTCCACCTAAATATAGCAGGAACTTTTTAACATTTCTTAAAATTACTTACACTCTTAATGTCTCAGATCTCAGCAAGTCCACCTTGTGTATAACATTCTTGTCTTCCTTAGACTTGACCTTCACTTCTTCTGTTTTCTCATCCTCCTTAACCACAGGTTTGGTTTCATTTGGTACTGAAACTATGCCTGTTGCCACTAGCTTAGCAAATAAATCGTTTACGTTTATATTGCCAAGAACTGCTAGAGGATTGGGAGGTTTCTGCTCATTTGTATCAGTCTCTATGCCTGGAATCTGGTCAGTTTTCGAGAATAGTGGTTCAGCAAGACTATATTCTGAGCTGGACGCTGGTGCTATACTTGACGGCATTACACTAGCCAGCAAGTCGAGACCTGGAAGTAAACCAATCTATAAATTTAAATGACTGTTTATTTTGAAGAATCCTTTCTAAAATGGTATAAGTGCAATACTTAATAAATTGTTGTAGATGTGAACATGATGAACAAAAGCAATGATAAAGAAATAAATAACTACTGTAACTAATGTTACGTTGTAATGTAATAATCAATACCTTGATTTTCACCTTCTGGACTTGGAGACTTGTTAGCCCATTGTGGTGGTTGATCTACTTCCATGTCAGTGATGATTGGCATGCTAAGTGTGTCAGTAGTAGGAACTGACGTGGACATAATAAACGGTAAGGATGAGCCCTCCATGTTAGCAATTTCTACATGTCCCGCTTTGATGTTCCTCGGGAGCGCCGAAAATCTTATGAAATACTTATCTTTCCCAATCACTATTGGCTTCGGCAGATCGCCAAACTCTACCCTAAACGGCTGCTCATTAATAAGTACAGTCCGCAGTGCGTCGACGAAGCGAATAGTAAAGAATTGACCATTCACGACAAACTTCTGCACTTTCGCATCTAGATACACAGGACACATGTGTGTCGCGTTGACGATAAGGTTAATTTTTCCAGCCACGAGATCTGTACGTTTCGCTTTACCAATGTCCACTTGCGGTGGAGGCCCCTCTAGGTGTACAAGTCGAGGCTTTCCATCAATTATCACCCCTAAAGGTTGCCCACCGAAAAAGCATTCAAACCATCGACCATTAATAAAAAGCTCTCTAGTTGGAGCTCCAAATCTTATATCGAAAACTTGATCATCAATTTCAACTTGTTTGTATCCTTCATTAAATGATATCACTATTGAATCCTTGTTATCAAAAGTTACCCTCCTACATCCGGGTAAGAATTTAATTTCCCTTGGGTCATCCCATTCTAGCATGATAACAGCTGTTTCGCCATAGAAACGAATTTCTCTTGGAACACCATCAATCTGAATAGTTTTAACGGGATCCTGGTCTATGTATTCCAGTATTTTAAAGTCTGTTAGTGGGATAATGACACCGGGTGCACCAAGAGGCGGTGGTGTTTCAGTGCGTTCGTATCTTGCAAGTGGGCATTCACTTTGGCTCATTCCTAACTTAGGAGTAGGAAGAATTGGCGGCATGAGGGGCATGCGTGGATCGAATGGAGGCCTTGACATCCGCTTGTCGAACTTGCCTCTAAAGAACGGCGGCATGGGAGGACCTGGCGCTCTAAACCTTCGCGGTCCTCTCCATGCAGGCGGATATGGACCCATGTACATGGGTGCCATCGGTGGGAAAGGTAGTAAAACCTTTGGTTTTCCATCTATTAGATTTTGATTATTTAGTCTCATATCAGAATCGGCATGGTAATCTTGATTATTCTGCAGTCCGTCTACAAATGCGGATGGTGTCACTCTCTCGTCGATGTCACCAAAGTTATTGCGGTCGGTGGGTGAAGACTTAGGACTTGGAACCTTATGATTCTCTTCGTTTATGTGCGCTTTTAGCTTTCGCTTCGAATTTTCCAAAGATTCTCGTTGCTTAGCCTCTTTTAACTTTAACTTTTCATTAAGCTGCAACACCTGGTACATGAGAGTGTTGTATTGATTCTTGTCTAATTGGCCATCATTAAATTGCTCTTTAGCTTGAGACATAATTATGGATATTGTTTTCTTGTGGTCCTCAGCATCGAATTCGTCGCCATTTTCATTTCGTAGGTCCGTGTCTTCTGTACTAAGCGTGCGACGTCTTTCTTTTTCTATACCTATATTGAAAAAAGCACTTGAATAAATAATTGAATTTAAAAGGAATCAAACAATATTTCTTGCAGGTAATAAATAATAACAATTGCAAGTAGTTATACATACTTGGCGACTTGCTGAACAGCAATGGACGACCCAGGCGATCCTTCCCCTTAGTGGCTTCGGCCAACTTTGCTCTGACAAGGTCTAAATGTGAAGGAGTCTTTTTCGCCTCCTCTTTCTCTTTTACTTCATGCCAATCTTTTTTTGGAGATCCGATCGGCGAATTCATCTCCTCATCGTTCTCATCAGCTGTACTGTTCTGACTTTCCACTTTGGGCGAGTTGGGTAACGGAATACCAACTTCGTCCACTTGTGGTAATTGACGAAGATCCACATCTTCGTTGCCAAACAAACTGTGAATTTGTAATCACGAAATTTATTAGAACTTACAATTAACTTTAATGTCAATACGAAATTAGTACTTAAAGGATTTCGAAATATTAAGCTTCAAGTCTCAGACCAATTAAAAAGGGGTCTGAGGTTGTAAGTATTATATGTTGTGTTGACAATGTTGAATTGATAAACATTTCTACATCGTAGGTATACAACAAAAATATTTCAAGTCGTAACGAGTTCATTTTACAGGCCCAAACGCACATTGCTCTTGCACTCACAACGTCACATATTTAATTGTTAATTTAATTAAAAATCACAAAACAATTTAAATTTTTTTGATTGTTAATTGTAGTAAATCACAATTAGCGATTAATCAATTGTTAATAGTTAGTACTACAGTTAACAATTAAGTAATGTTTAATTGTAATTTTCCACAATTACAATTGATTAATAATTGTTAGTTGTTGAGGTTACATTTACCAATTAATCCATTATTAATCTTTAATTGTTCTTGCAATTAAAATTTGCTCTACACTGGTCCAGTGGTTAACGAGCTAACTGTCGATCGGAAGGGTCTATATCCATCCAGAATAAATATTTGTGTGCAGAGTATGAATACTTGCTCTATGTTGGGTGTAAAAAAAGTATAAATGTATATGTATGTAGTTTGTCACCCGTTTGGTTACAGCACACTCTCTTGGAGCTTACTTTGTGGACATCATCATCAGTCTATTGCAGTCCACTGCTGGACATAGACCTCCCATGGGGATTATACCCATTAACTCTTTGTTGGGCATACAGGTTGGAAATCGCTGAGCATAGCTTCACGCACCGCCTATGTTGCGGCCAGGCGGCAAGGGCATTAGCTATGCCTAGGCAGATCGCGTCATACCATGGACATTATAGACATGCCCCAAGATATTTCTCTATTAATATTGTCCCTAAATTTCGCACTAGAGATTGTAACAAAAGTGAGACATTTCATATTATTAATCTCTGCTCAAAGACCAGCATGTTCTTGAATAATTCTCTACAAACTGCTTCATTCAAAATAAATCTTTATTGCCTTAAAACTTAGTGCTCACGCTAACTAGAGAATTATTTAGAGTACTTACATGTCAAATTTATCTAGTTTATTCTTCTTGACCTTCCCTTCCAGAGTCTCAGTGGAAGGCCTCTTTTGTGTCACGGGTGCTGCGGTCTCGGGAATAACTGGATGCAGTACACGCAAATCCACATCCTTATTCTCATCTACCACATCGGGCACACCTGTAAATACGACTTATTCTTTATTACCCTTAAGTCTACTTTGCAATAGCATGTTTCATTTCCTCAACACCTTACACCCACCTGCAAGTTTTTTACCTCCAAATACAAAATGCTCAGGATTTTAAAGCAGTAGTCATATTAATTCTCAAATTGTTAATAGTTTCACCTCAAACTATGTGGAAAAATTTCTCCAGTGAGCTGATGTGAAAATTCGTTGCTGACAATCCCAAAACATATTGTAGTAAACCAAGTATTTAATGCAGATAGAAGATATTTAAAAAGCAATGTAATTTATTACTCGCTGATTATAAAGACGAAAAAGAGCTATTAGTCAATTTTAGGTATACCTTTCATAGTGTTGTAAGGAAATCCAATACTTAATTTTTAGTTTCTGCGAAAAAAACCTAACAATAAATTTCAAAACGCGTTGGCCGTATTATAGGTATCAGTAAGTGAATTTTGTTGAGACAAAATTATTGTGACAAGGGTACCCCAATGTTTTAAGCACTCACAATATAAACACATATCATTACAAGACAAAGTTATAGTCGCGCCTACTGCTTTACGAATCGATGAGATTATAGTCTTGTTACGTTTTCAATACATCTATACTACGTTGCTTATAAAGATTCCGCGAATCCTTCCGGGATTGTCACTAAAAATTGAGCAACGATCCGCATCATACGAAGAAATCCGAAGATTACTTGTTACGTAGCCAAGAAGTGTCTTGCATAGGCTTCACCAGTTCACGTCTCTTTTTCAATCTTCCAGCTTGCAGTACGATGTATAGTCCCAGGAGTTCAGACTGAAGTCCTCAGATGAAGTTAAGTAGATCAGTGAAATTCATGAATTCTTTACATTCGGCCATTGGAAATGTCGTATTAAAAAGAATGCAAATAACCTGTCTGTGTTCTTATTTATTGCTTTACAACAGAGCACAGCACATAATGCCCACCGGTTTCTAATAAAATAATCACTTTTTTCTAAGTTTCAATGTAAATATATCTTTATATACCAAGTATAGCAAACTAGCGCGTGTAGTAAATTATTACAAGATGTTTCTAAAATGACTGAAAAATATTTTAATGAATTGTGAATGATAGAGAATAATGGCAGAACATGTTATACAAAACACATCAGTGTAAAAAAGAGCTTTACACTTTTTACTATTAATCAACTCCCACTTTGTTCATAATCAGTTGTAAAAGCTTGTAGTTCAGTCTCTAAACAACCACTCTCTTCACAGCCATGTATCAGACTTTTGGTAAATAGTGTTAGTGGTATATGTATATAGTAACATTAAACGCCAGATAAAATAATTACATTACATCATAGTATACAAGTAACTGTCATGGTCAATTAAACGCCACTGCCATTTAAAGGGCCACTATAATCATGTAATTACAATTTAAAAATACTATTTTATTAAGTCTTGGCAATAGGCTCACCACTTATTCCATAGTGGGACGTAAACGTAACAGGTGAAACGTGGGAGTGTACTATACTCCTCTGCCTACCTCTTCGGGGATTACAGGCGTGATGTTACGTTTTTGTCACAGTATGGAGACATGCAAATAGTCGGTTGGCATTAAATTAATTATATGCATTAAAATGATATTGTTACACCAGATCCTTCACAGTATCCTTCTTATGCATTAGGATTAGTATTTTTATTGAATTGATGTTTCAACTGATTTGATGTTTTACAAAAATGCTACATTGGCTCATGTCGTGGTAAGATACTTGTGCCTTGGAATCTAGGAAAAAACATTACTGAAGAAATATTATCAAGTGTCATAACATATAATGTATAAAATCGGTAAATAATGTTAGTGTTATAGCGAAGTATGCAGCAACTAGTAGTTTTAGTTATATTTCGATTTAAAAACGAAGTAAAATCTGATATCAAATAAATTCATAGTTATCAGACTAAAATACATATTGGATTTTTTCAGGTTACAATTATATGTATAATATAAATAAATCATAATGTTTGGCTTATATCTGTCCCAATTTATTTATATTAATCATATTATGTTATTCAATTAGTCTCACTCTAATATGGTATGTAACATTACTCGGGACAAATACGGTACTGATAAAAAATATCAAAATGTTACAAAATCGTTTCAGAAATGACAGTGACTATTTAAATAATTATTGCGCTATGTCCTTTCTTACCGTTATTAGCAAATGTAATTATTACTGCAATTAATTATTGACGATCAATTTTAAGTGTGACTTTTATATTTTTATCACTTAAAATAACACAAGTCACTATTTTTACCTATAGCTGAAGAGGTATGAGCATATGCATGACAAGTGGATCTACATATAAATCAGCTCACTGGATGAAATTTTCTCATATCTCGGATGCTTCATTCACATTTTTCTGTTATATCTCTCTCCTTCACTTTTACATGATGATAATCTTCACTCAATGTTTTCATGCGAATTTTTGTAATTCATTAACTTCATTGGTTCCACTTACAGCAATATGACTCGATCTTATATATCGTATAAATATCAGAAATATTGAATGTAACAATAAAGTACTTACAGATGTCAAGTGGAGGAGTCAAATAATGACATACAATTGTTACTGGCAAACATAAGTCTAACTTGACTCATGAAAATCGTTAAACGAATTCTTCTGTCAATGAGATACTCGAGGAAACTTAATAATAGAGGGTGCGTATCCGACGAGAAATACCAACATGAATACTCCAAGAATTGAAAAATAATTTATTTTTACATAATAGGCGGCTTCAATTCGCTTTTAGTAAGATAATATCACAGTTCGCAACGTACGGGCGGCGGTCGTTCAACCTCGCGCTCTAACATAGGGAGATA
>DWTO01004837.1:0-11192 GCA_018244755.1 Jemadia pseudognetus
CACAACATTATCCCACGACTGGAGTAACCTCAGCCTATCCACTGATAAATAAATCTAAGTACTCAGAAACTGTATCGTTTTAAAGCTAGGCTTCCGTTGAGTGGACAGATGTGGGGTAATCGTGTGAGTAAAGAAACAGAACGCACACTGAGGCGGGTGTCGGGCGGCGCCTTGATGGGGATGACGGTCTGGTTGCGGAAGTCGCGGATGGAGCGCAGGTCGGCGTACGTGATGTAGGCGCGCGCGCCGTGCTCCGCCGACAGCCGCGACAGCGCCTGCTCGGCCGCCGCCACGGCGCGGCCCACGCGCGCCTCGCGCCCGCCCAGCGCGCGCACCTCGCGCCGCAGCCGCCGCGCGCGGCCCTCCTCGCCGCCCACGCCGCCCGCGCCGCCGCCGCCCGCCGGCCCTGCGCCGCCACCACCAGCCTCAACACTACTCATATTCAGAATATACCCTTTACTTTTTAAACAAAACTTCTTCGCTAAGGAGGTAAGGTAAAAAATTTAGGGCCAATACGAGTGACGAAGCGCTTGGTCGTCGCTTTTATATTCAAGTTACAAGTGGCTAGCTCACTCATACCGACTGAAACCACCGCGGTGTGCCACTCTGGCGTTACGGATGGGTCACGAGAACTGTTCGTTCGTACGACTTTTGCGATTACCAACCCTACAACCAAACAAATTCACCCTTTATTCATACGTATACTATACACCTCTGCCTATTTCTTGGGAATTTACAGGCTTGTTATTACGTCATTTGTGTTTACATTTTAGAAAAAAATATCCGAACGTACAGCAAGACCAAATAATACTGTTTTAAACAAATCGCAATACAACCCTTGGTTCCTAATGTTGAAATTAAAAAAAAAAAATAAACATGGTCGCTGTCGGTGCGGAGTTAGGGCACGATCTCCGACCTCATTCCGGGACACAGGGTTTCGTCAGAGGCGACTAAACCCGTCGCTGGCATATCGCGATATCACACAGTCTGCCTCGGCACATCTACATGACCTGGCCGCCTATACGCAGCAGCGTAGGCGGTGCGAGGAGCTGCGCTCTGCGATCTCAAACCCGCGTGCCCAGCGCTGGAATTATGGGCACAACCACCCAGGGAAGGTCTACGTCCAACAGTGGACTGCAATAGGCTGATGATGATGATAAACTTTATACATACATTATACATTTATAGACTCTCCCCTCGATTCATAGTGAGACATAAACGTAACTGGTGGAACTCGGACGTGCCCTCCCTCTCAAGGTATTAAAGGCGTGATGTTACGTTTATTTTTTAATAACAAACACTTAATCAGCAACACTATCATTGTCGCAGATTGTGGTTATAAAACATCTAGAATGTGGATAAAGAGCTATATATCATTCAGTCCCTAATCCTACATGATCGCTACATACAAAGCAATGACGTAGAGCGAGAGACAACCACAATCAACCCTTTAATAGTCCCACTGTTGGACACAGGTCTCCTCGCAGAATAAGGGTTAAGCCCACGATCTGAATCGCTGGCACAATGCGGGTTGACAGACCTCACAAACCGTAGGGAACATTAAAGTGACCTTTACAATAACCTGGTTTCCATAAGATATTCTCCTTCACAGGTATTTATTAAAAAAACGCACACTTTCTGTAAAGAGACGCACACTTTCTGTAAAGAGACGCACACTTTCTGTAAAGAGGCGCACACCAGGATACGAACTCAGGAGCCCAGAAATAGATGGCTAAATAGAAATAGGTAGCAAAATTCTAAAAGATGACGCTACAACCGCTTTTTTTAACGGGCGTAACGCCCACATCCAATTATTGCCCTCAATTGACATTTGTCAGTTTGACAGTTACCTTCAATAACGAAGAAATGCATGTCACAGACTAGACTCCCAAATCATATAAGCAACAGTTTCAAAATGCCAAAAACCAACTCACCACACTTCCATTGTATATTGTTCTTAGATCTCTTCTCTAATATCCCTATACCCTCTAGGACGTTGGTAATGTCGTATATCCGACGCTTCTGCACCGACAGGTGTTCGGCCGCTATGTTCAAGTCTAAGACACCGTTCGGCGACGACTTTAGGAGGGCGACAAACTTTTTCGTTAGCAGACCTAACGATGTATCAAACCTGGAACAAGGCGAGAGCGGATCAGATAGATAACTTTAAAACGAATAACTTATTTTATTACAACTAATGTAATGTTATTTAATTATTAACTTAGTTATGGTTAATTATAACTTGTTTTCTGTGTATGCTTTACTTTGTCCTAGAATAAATGTATTTTCTTTGTTACTCTCCTCTTTCTAAATAAACGTGGGATTCTTTCGAGACGTTCCTTCTTAACACAATTAAGGACGGACGCTCGCTCGGACGGACGGACGGAAGTAAGGCGAAATTAGGAAGTCGAAACTTGAAAGGCAGACGTGTTACGTCCGATGTCTATGTACATAATTATATCGTCTTTATTATCGTAAGTCGTGTATAGACGGCGTAATAAATAATCATCCTTTAAATAGCTCGGTCACTGCGTCATGAAACGTACACGTGGACGAGTTCGTTTTCACTGCGCCATATGCAGTCCACGCGTGGACCAATTATGTATTTTTTTTTACGAGACATCTCCACACACGGCCATCTGATCCCAAACTAAGGGTCAAGAGAGCTTGTGGTATATTAACCAGACGGCTGATAAACTACATATATGTATACATATAAATATATACTTAAATGGATTTTTTTATTTTTACGGCCAGAGACAACAAATACTTGTGCTCATCACAAATATTTTTTCT
This sequence comes from Jemadia pseudognetus, assembly GCA_018244755.1. Lineage (NCBI taxonomy): Eukaryota > Metazoa > Arthropoda > Insecta > Lepidoptera > Hesperiidae > Jemadia > Jemadia pseudognetus. Next base: position 2,797 of record DWTO01004837.1, read on the forward strand.
GGGTGGGAATCGAACCCACGACCCCCGGCGCAAGTCAGGTTAGCTAACCACTGCATCAACGGGTTTATCGATTATGTATTATAAGTAAAAGTATGTATTATATGGACACGCAGGGTCCCTCCCTTACAGGGTAGGCAGAGAACACAGTAACGGATATATCTATCATCACAGACACTTCACGCAAATATGTTCTCAAAGTAAACGAACTAATGCACGTGTACACATTCCTAGATATATACATACTTTAATGAATAATTTCGCAACACAAAAACATTAATTTGCTTTACATGGGAATCGAACCCACGACGTCAAACTAAGCAGTGGGATACGCTAACCGCTGGAGTAACGGGCCAATCAAAGTAATATTCATTCGATACAAAAATAAAACTGTCTTAGAACAATAAACGGAACAAGAAGACATTATTTACCTCGATCAAAATGTATTGTACCTGGAGCGTTCGGTGTACTTTTTCATGGAACTGGCTGGCCGGCTGTACGGCGTGAGCACCTTGACGCGTTTCTGTTTGGGCGTCTTGAAGTCCGCCTTCATGGGCACCACGTGGCCCTGCTGGCTGCCCGAGCTGCTCTCGCTCAGGTTCAACCTTCTTTTCACCGCCTGCACAGAGCACACGCTGACATTAGCCGCTCCACCGCCTATACATATAAAGGACGCACGCTGATATTAATATGAATCGAAACAAAATCCGACATGCATCTTAACACACGAAAACTATCGTAGATATTTAAAAAAAAAAGATTGTGAAAATCGAAAATTATTACAAGGCTTTCTCAGCGATATATTAAAGCTAGTAAAGTTTGGCCAAATCTGTGGGCGTGGGAAGGATTTGTCTGACTTCAGTCCGTTTTAAAAGATGTCGATACAATGATGACTGCCCCGTTAGTCGTGTTGATTACGTGTCTCGTGGGAGATCCTGGGTTCAAATCTCGGGTAGGGCGCTATTGGATTTCTTTTAACTTGGATTTTTTATTAGTGGCTCAGAGTCTGGATTGTAGTTGTATCCGATGTATGGCAATAGACTCATCATCTTTTCCACACTGAGACGTAAATGTAACTAACTGGTGAAACGTGGGATATTGCACTCTTCTGCCTACCTACCTCTTCGGGGATTACGGGCGTGATGTTACGATACACTAACTTACAAACCTGACACCAAGACGATATTTAAATTGGTTAGAAAACATGATAGAGAGGCAAAAACTTGTATCCACTGTTCAAGACCGCTATAAAGATGACAACTCACCCTTAATACAAAATACGTCGTTATTCGTGGGGTTGCACACTCAAGCAAGGATCGCCTTTGATTCTCCTATTCCACTAATTAAACGGACACCGCACATCATCTGGATCGATACATGACCGTTCCCACAAACCGAGGAACAATATTTGACTAGTCAAACGAGAGGCTATATATGTATATATTTTAAATTTCGAATACAATTGAAACTGCTAAACTTCAAAGTCGTTCACAAACGCAAAATAATTTTAGTGGCATTATTCTTAAGCGACTATATATTTCAAATTTCGAACACAATTGTAACTACTAAAATTCACTGACGCTCACAAGCACACACACACTTTTCAAAGCACTTTCCGAAATGGAAGACGAAAAATGCATTAGATGAGAAACGAGGAGACACATATGCACCAGACATTTTTAATAAAGCAATGCAACTAATTCGAGTTGAATCGCGACGGGACCAAAGCCCCCTTCAAGGAAGCGTGTGGGGAGGGGTACCTAGCGCACAATACAATACACGACATAAATTAGAACCAACACAAAGGGCGACTCTCGGAAGGGACCTCCGCGGCGAAAGAATGCCAATTTCTTATCTCAAACACATTATTATTAACTATAATATTAAAAGGAAACTGACAGACAAAGTTCCCGAGCTACGGTTCCGTATTGTGCGGCAGAGGGCATTGAGATGGGGGCAAGTAAATCAGGGCAGATGCACCCCGTACCACCGCCACCGTTGCGATCTGAGATAAAAAAAAAACAATTCGACACACCCTAGCAGGAATTCGCTTGCACCATTATCACAATCATTTTAGCCCTTCGTGGGTGCTTATAATAATAGTGATGAATGCAAATCACGCCAGCGCGCTACGAACCGGTTTAAGTATATACTTTTTGTAGTACAATTGATCGGTACTTGTAGAGGAGCTGTTATTACGACTGTTTTACTCGCCCCCAAAGGGCCGAGGCGAGCGTACCGTGCGTATCGTATCTCTATACGTCGGTGTATAGTGTATCGGGGCGTCGAGAGGGTGATCGTTGCGTAGTTAAAAAGATAGGAACAAGGGCAATGACAGTTGTATTGCGCAACGAAGGCGCGCGCAGGAGCGTAGGTACCTGGGCCACGTGACCCCACGGTGGTCCGCCCGGCGCACATGGCGTCCCGGCACGCCGCGCGACACCACTACAGCGCTCACATGTGTCGCGTCTGTGTTAGCCCGAGTTCACTTGTTGCCGGCCATTTCAAATACGTTCGTACAAAAAGATCCTATGGCTCGCCACTGTTTCGAGTAAGTCGACGAACGTGCCGAGAACGTATTCCGGCACTCTGCCACCGCCTATCGTTGAACTTCGAGAAGTGCTGTTCGAGCTATGCTCGCCTGGTAATTATCCACAGCGCTGCCAAACGAGAGTTTCTACCTAAACACACGCTTATAAGCAGAGATATTTGGCACTTGCTGTTCACTGCCTATCCCGTAATTAACCTGACGTGATAATACATAATAGTATATAATATATAATAGTAATGATGATCGTAAGTTTCCTTTGAGTACCATTTATAAACTAATGATCTATTAGTCCGACAATACACGTGCAACGCTGATATGTGGAGAAAAATGTCCTGAACACAAACAGGATGCTATTAATTAATAAACTTGATTGCGTCATATATCCCAGCGATGCCCACGCGGAAAAAATATCAAACCAGCAACGCTCATCCCTATTTAATCGTAATAATTTAGGACACAACGTATTCCGACCATCGGCGTGGTATTTCACAAGCCTACAAAGTTTACAGCGTCTAAAATGGCGGGCGCCATTTATTTTCACAATCTGATAGATATTTACAATTATGAAACAAAAAATAACACGATTTTCAACTAATTTTCTACTTTAGAAATTACACAAACATACTGCAATAAAGAAAGCAATGTTCGCGTTTTATTCGTAAGCGAATTTCATTAGGCGCCAGAAACGTGAATATAATTATTATGCTTCACTAATAAGCATCGCAGGTCAGCCGAAACGAACCGAACGTGATAACCAAACTCTTGGAAACCATTAACGGGACAATATCAGTGATGTCATGGGGTCTAAACGACTGAAGCGTTCGGGGAACACACTGCGGATTGTCGTATTGAGCTGAGTTGAGCCGAAAGAGCGCAGCTGAGTTGATCCGAGCTGAGTTCAGCGTTGCGATACAACGGGAAACTTGCGCGATACGCACTTTAAGGGGCGGGCGTCGATTTTAACTTACCGAGGATTTGCGCGTAACGGAAAACAAATTGAGCCGCGGCCGGCCGCGACCCGGCATCACACACATACGCCTATCGATCTCAGGCGAAGCAACGCTCTCCACCGCGTCCATGACGCAGGGGGCTATAATCTGCCCCATTGTACTCACGACGTGGTCGCTGTGCCCCGTCAAATACGCTTTAAAACTACCCCATGGGCCCATATTGTACTGAACAACATGTATGGATTGAAATAATAAACTCATCTTCAATATTTTTGTTTAAGATTAAAAATGCTTACTATATGATATGTATGTAAGTACATGGTCTGTCTATGGTCTATGGTAATTGTCGGAAAAATTTACAAACTGACGATTTGCTTTAACTTTATAACTACAACACTATGCTTAGCCACAATAGAAGTATTATAATGATTTCATTCGCCAAGATAGTGGCTATATTATTATTAGCAATACTGATAAGGATTAGTGGAACACCATTATATGTTTCAAAACAATATGAAAGTCAAGCATATTTTCATAACAAAGACCTTAAAAACAAGTGTTTTCAAAGTCCTAGTCTTGACATTCAACTAAAACAACTGTTCCTCTGCATCACAAAAATGTACATCTCAATAATATAACCTCCTTAAACATAGATCAGAAAGAAGCACAAAATAATAAAAAATTAGAGTAATTTGTCATTAACAATTTCAGAAAACAATTAAAACTGATTCTAGATATAATACAAAAGTATACTATGAATGTCAATAGACAGTTAATACATAAAACGTTGATGGGTCAGATTACTCTGTTTCATGACCAGATAGATAGATAGATATAGATTGGATAGATAGAAAAGATAGTGTCAAAAATTCTATGTACTATTCATGAAGACATATGAGAATATTGAGATTTTATCGAGTAATCAAGCAATGGGGAACATGAATTCAAACAGACACATAAGGGAGTCATTGAAAAAACAATCAATACACTTATTAACACATTGAGGAACACTCTTCTAGTAAGTAATATTCAAAGAAAATTATTGAATTTTAGATGTTCGAGGAAACATATTATGAATGTTGAAATATAGGCTGTGTGACAACTTTATAACAAAAGGCACATAACTGGTTTTTTTTCCTCTAAATTGTTAAATGTTTAACGCAGGATGCATTTATATACTGTGATCTGCGAATACAGTACAGAAATTTATATGAAACATACATAGATTAGATGTTAACAAAATAGTGCAACTTCATATACAAAGTCCTTCATTGTATAGTTCTGAAAACATCTCATTTTTATCACTACCCACTACATTTGTACTGTATTTGTGTAACTTTTATTTTACACATTATTCATTACATTAAGAATACAGAATAAAATATAGAACAAAAATTGTTTTTTGTAAAATAAATTTTAAAACTAATTAAATTAAATAATTGCAGTTACCCTGACCCCGATTTGTAGGCTTTAATTGCAAGTTACTAATACTTGTAATGTACAGGACATAAGAGCTCTTTACCCAGACCTATTGAAGTGAAATAAAACCACAGCTCATGAGCTACACCAAATGACTAATGAGCTTCAATATTGTAGCATGAAAATGCTTTCTTTGAATCACAAAACAAGGAAGGTTATAAAATTGCAACCCTCGAAGTTCAATGAACTTCAATGCACATTATTAACCAATTATTCATCGAAATATGGTAATGTGTCTGCTGGCTGTTTAAGAATAAATCAAAAGTTCAGCCACAGTAGATAAGATGCACTAGTTCAGCACTAACAAGAATTCCTAGATCATTATCTGAAAACAGCTGATTTGTGTGTTTTATATATGTAAACTATATTTATGTCCTATTAAATGTAAAGTTTAAGTATTCTATCACTGAGGCAGCAGCATAATGTAGAGTGTTCCATAATTTAACTAAAGATAAATGAAGAGTCAACAGATGTTGAGTAAACTCACTTCAGATGTCTTGGGCGGTGCGGAGGGCGCCTCGCGACGTATCTGGTGCTGCGGCGTAGCTCCATAGCCGTGGTCGAGCAGATGGTAACTGATGGGCTGGCTGGGGCTGTCATCCAACAGCGTGGTGTGCGAAGGAGACGCCCCGACTCGTACGACCACCTCAGCTTCGCCCTCCACCGGCCCTCGCTTCACCCCCCTCGGCATCGCTGTGCGATATTAATATTTCATTATCACACTAAATGGCTATGTCATAAATTTTTCATTACGAGGAAACATAATCATCTCAATTGAATTAGTGAAGAGGTTAGGGGCGCCGCGCGCGCGGAAATCACAAGTGAGAAGCCTCCGAAGCGGAGTGGGTCGATATGAAATATAACATGCTTTATGTAATGAAAAAGATCCTAGATGTGACCTGCGGATGTCCAGGTTTGCTTACGTCACTTTTTCTACGACATTTCCCCAAAAATATCGACGACCTAGCGGTAATTCGTAGACATAACCGCTTTACAGAGTACGTTTCAAACACACGACTATTCCACACAAAACATCCGTTAATAAAATGTTATACTTACGAAAGGTGTAAGCGAACGATATCCAAATTGAGAACCATAAAACGACATTTAATGTTTTCGACGCAAACGCTACATTATCGAGTACTCAAAATAAAATGTCCGCCGCTTTGTTGGTCTCGAGTGAACTCGTGGACATCGAGACGCCCGATATTTTTTTATTAAACGCCACAGTTTACAGAACACATATTTAATTCAGTCACTAAATACTTCACTAATAACAGAAAACAAATAGATAGCCCCAGTCCACATTTTATAATTAATTGATAAAAATGCAGAGCATTAAAACGACGACAAGCAGGAAGCTTTTCAGAACATCTGGCTTGCAAGCAACGTAGCAGTGGCGCGAACTACGTGCGCAGGCGCGAAGCGGCGGCAAACCAAGCAACCCCTAGCGGACGCCGTTCTCCAAATTCCTCCCCTCGTTCAATCAAGAAGCCATAAAAAATATAACGAATTTTTGAATTTTCGTTAGCCGACCGGTTTGTGTATAGAGGTGCGCAACGACCGCGCTAGTTCTAATGAACTAAGCGGAGTGTATTAATATAAACTTTTGAAATTATTTTAACTTTATGAATGTGTTTTATTTGTAATTTGGTTATACGGTTTACAGTAACAGGAATACCTAGAATTCAAGTAAATACTTATAGTTATTCAAACTTTAATACTTAAATATTTGTACTTATTTGTTGAGATGACTTTATCAGACATTTTTAATTCTAAGAAGGATCTTAGACATAAGGTTACTTATAGAAGGTAATAATTACTATAAGTCCAAGAACAAGATGAGATCCTTGTTACTTAGTCAGGAGAATATGACGTAAAGCATAATTAATTCGTTTTTATCCTTGAATACATGCATTCTTATACAGAAGTAGTCCCTAATAAATACTAAAGCTTTCTACTACTTCTACTCATTGTCTGAATATTGAACATTCTTAAATAATATAGAATAGGTACTTCCCTTATAGAAAATGTTGTGCGTTATAAAACAATTACTGATTTAGTACTACTTGTTATCATGGTTAGACACAAATAATAAACAGAAAGAACGACAACGAATCTACTATCTTGTATAATTCATGTAATATCTAGGCCCTAGCCATTAAACCTACCGATAATAGTATTAAAGCAAGTAACCGATATAAATTAAAGAATAGAAAAACATGTTATAATTTTAGAAAACAGTACTCATAACAAATATTATTAAATTTCATTTTTATTTCCTCAACTTAAACATAAATCAACAATGAAATCAAGAATTTTATAAAGTTATCTAATATTCTAATTCGTTAGGCATCAAACATACAAATTACCTGCTTAATAGGTACGGTACACTACGTTATGTACGTATGTCCTACACATTTACTTGAAAATTGAAATTCGGAATAACGGAAGTCAAGTTCATGAAAGCGCGAATTACGAGGAAGTGACTTTAGAAAATAGATGATTATCATAGACAATTTTAAAAATCAATCGTTTTGTTTATGCCGAATCCATAGACGAATCAGGTTTGCCAGCGAAAATACTTTAGAAAAATAGTGCGTTTTTAAAATTATTTTAAATAATTAGCCCATTAAGATTTTTTAGGTTAGACAAATTCAATAGATATGCAAATATCGTTATTACTTGTGCTTGTTTGCGGGAAAACAGCGACAGTTTTGAGGTTTTTCCTTTAAAAATCCTCATTTGATCCATTAACTGGTGAACACTTAATATGTATTGTAATAGAATAAATTAAAAATCTCTTAGTCCTTCTCTCTTTGTTCATAAGAGAACTTGAAAGATTGTCTCTGCTCTAAAACTATCTTTAGTTTTAGAGCAGAAACGGCATGTGCAACGATTTGAAAAATATGATTAGATCACCACATCGCAAATCGCAAGTATACTACCCACATAATAATAATTTACGAATAGAGTAGGCGAGATATAAGCGCATACGTAACGTAACATCACGCCTGTAATCACCGGTGATATAGGCAGATGAATTTGAACATTCCCACGTTTCACCAGTTACGTTTACGCCCCACTACGAAATAGATGGTGAGTCTACTGCTATTCAATGGCCACATTTCCAAACTTCGAGTCAGTATTATATAATCTACATTACAAAAATCCAATAGTGCTCCTTCCCTCCTGATCGCTAATCGCACTTGCAACCAACATGAGCAACGAGGCAGCCAGGATGTAAGTGAAAACGTCGCGTTGACAGAAAGAGAAAGAACATGCATTTGGTAACCGAGGTGTATGTGGTGACGCGCGGACAGAGAGAAACGCGAACCAAATTCATTCTCTTTCTTTTAATATGGACCAAGCTACTTTTTTCTTTGCTCGCCTACTCTATGTATATAATACTTCTATGA
>DWTO01004838.1:0-11192 GCA_018244755.1 Jemadia pseudognetus
CTATCTTTTATGGTTGACTCACAATAACACGTGTAACTCCCGATAGCTCAGCAGTTCGAAGCTTTCTGATTATATTTGTCTACTTCTACGTTTATAACACTTCTCAGTCATCCCTAATTAAAAAGTTAACAGTATTAACTATTCCATAAAAAAGAATCATTGAAATTGGTATAGATTGATAATAATCATAGATCAGTTCAGTTAAATGATAACGGGTATTCATTGACTATTAGGCGGTACGAAGTTCGCCGGGTCAGCTAGTAATAAATAAAAATAAAAAAAACCTGAATGCCTAGCGTGCTATTGTGCAAAAACTCCTCAGAGTATACCTATGTCATGACGATGATGATGCTGACGATGATAATGAGATCGATAAAGGGTCCAAAAATAACATCGAACCTAATACATATTAAAAAAGTTGGTAACATCTAATTTTTATACCAACCTTATCTTCAGCAGCGTTCCAGCGATAAGACTGAATAAAGTGCGGCGACATACGATATGGTCTATTTTCTTCTTTATAAAATCCTTCTTTATATACTGTATATGGAAGTTCTTTCAACCTATAGTCTGGAGTTTCATGTCCCCCAGGGACGGTATAATCTGTGCCCTCTATATAATAAGGGGCCGTAGGCGCACGAGGCCAATGTTCTATTTCGATCGCAGGTTGACATTTGACCTTGGAAATTTTATTTTGTGTGTGAAGAAACAGGACGAGATAGCACCTGAAACACATGAAAAAAAGCTATTGAAGCAAAATTAGAAAATTATATCGCTCGGAAATAAAATAATTAGTAACAGTTCTTGGACCTTTAAAATCAACCTCAAATAAAACTAGAAACAGTTTAAGGACTTCATCCAGAATGCCGAATTTCAGAATTCATTCGCCGGGATTTAAGTTGGAATTTCGTATTTCTAATTTCAGAAAGAGGAAGACTAATACCAAACAAAGCATTGCAAATATTGAGTCTTTGAAGAGAAAATAAAAACAGCTAATTTCGTGCATATTTTTACAATCATTATAAAATCCCATAAAACTATTATAAACTTTAAAAAATACTTTGAAAACATCCTCAATCTATGATACTAGAAAGTGGCAAAATATTTCACAAAAAATCACATTCGCTAATTAAAAATTTAGAAACAACTGAAAAATTACTTAAATTCTCACGATGTTAGTGGAAAACAGGGCTGTAATTGGAGGCAATAAGATATTTCCTTGTACTTATTCCTTGCAATATCTACATAGAATAATCACACGTGATCGTGATAATATGTATAAACACCAAACTAATTATATTCAAAGAGATAATTACTGCTATTAACAAATAAATAAAAATTGCAATCATTAATAGAATATATGCAATTTTTAAGTAAAGAAAACGTATTGGGGGACACCAGAAGTATATAAAATATAATATACATCGACACCTAGTGCGAGAACGGAAGCTTTGTCTATTCTGCTCATTCATGAGGGAAAGCTTATGTAATCTTTGATAAGAGATACAATAAAAATGATTTAATAGGGTAGTTAAAATAATACCACAACGCCGCCATCATGATGATCAACAGATAACGACATAAGTACGCAACACGGGGACACTGCGCCGGATAAGTCCGTTTCAGTTCTTTTATTCAGCGTTACGTAAAGAGGGTTGCCTTATATAACTTTATGATATCTCAGCAGCAATTCATGGCTATTTTATTATTTTTTCGATATGATAAGATAATTGGTCAAGATATTCGAGTAACCGTGCCCATGATTAGTCGTAAGCTTTTAAACCGCTTGTAACATTTTGTAACATAACATCACCTCTGTAATCTCCGAAGAGATAGGCAGAGGAGTGAGTGCGTCTTTTTTTGTTTACGGGGGGTTGCCATATGCTGCCCAGCCCAATTGGATCCTCCTCTTGGCCTCTCTTGCAAAATTGTTTCTACCTAACTGCAATGTCTGCCCGAGGTAGGTGTATTCCGAGACAATTTTGAAAAGGTGACCATTTACGACAATAGGTCTCGAATATTTGTGTTCATTCGTCAAGATTTAGGGGAATGATTATCTGCGAACTCTTTACATACATATTATTATGTATTTTTGTAACGTTATATCATGAGTACCGCCAACGTGTTTTTACCGTAATTTAAAGTGTGAAAAGGTTTTAGTAACAACTGAACATTAGGTACGATCAGTAACTTGCCACTTTCATGGAGCTGTAGGCTGCTTGCTGTCTAAAAACCATGCGTAAGAAAATCTTGCCTTGAAATTGGCTAAATATTTAGCAGAACCCGTGGCAACACATACGGAATGTCGTTTACTAAAAAACGTAGTTTTCTCCGACAGAGATGCCTGTTTGTTTGTAAACGTGAATTGCCAGCATTGTTATTGGATATTATGGAATGTTTGATTAACAAATCTACTGTTCTTTTAATTCTACCTACATATAAATTATCGGACAAACATTTCATCATTCTATACCCGAATATTTTGATTTCGCGTCGGTCGGATTACATCATATTTTTATTTATCTAACAGCACACTTTTCCACACATTAGCTATTTATTATTTAAGTTTTACATAAAATGCACTTAGATCTGCATTTATGGCGTTAGATTTATGTTCAGCGATTACTCCTAAACTGGTTCGTGTAATCTAGTGTAAAATAATAACGAATTGTTCGCAAATCTCTTATCGCGTAACTACAAAACGAGCTATCGACAAAACGATTAGAAAGTTTGCAAATATTTTGCACTTAAACGGGTTATTCTCTTGCTAAATGCGTACCTATATCTTTTTCTTTAATTCGGATGTACAATAAAGAGGAGTGTAGAACACTCCGACGTCTCACCAGTTACGTTTACGTCCCACTGTGGAATAGGTGGTGAGCCTATTGCCATACTCCTGGCACATATCCAGACTCCGAGCCATTACTAGAAAACCTAAATTACAAAAATTTTGTAGTGCCCGACCCGGGAATTGAACCCAGGACCTCCCGATCGGCAGTCGCACTTGCAACCAACACGACCAACGAGGAAGGCAAAATTATATAATGTTCTAAAAATATACTATGAACCTTATAGTTAATATATGTAGGTACATATTATAGTGTCTATTCTAAATAAAGCCAATATTGCAGATTCATAGTAAAAATAGGCGCAGCGTGTTAAGTACGTTTATATTGAAACCTAAATGGTAAATTTCTGGTTAAAATAGTAAAAGATTAAATAAATTGCAGACTATCCCTAACGCTAAGCCACTCTATAATGTGAGTAGAAATAACGAGAAAAGGAAGTAATGCGGTGGTATCCATGTCGCATTCTACTGTCGGCTACAATGGTAAAGAATTTCCACGTCAATTTTTAGTAACATTTGATATATAAAGAATCGGGGTAAAATTATGCATCGCACAAATATAATCCTTTGGTGTTGGTTTTTTTATAAACGTCGAACAGTCTTGTATAATACGATGGCTTTAAAATTCTTTGGTTTTCTAGATCCACATTTTTATGGATAATAGGTAGTGGGAAAGACAATTTCCGGATTCGGTTCAAGTTTTGTACATCCGTATTTTCACAGACTCGGATCGGAACACAACTGGTAATACGTAAAAGGATAGTACACTCCTCTACCTACTCCTTCCAGAAAATATAGCCGTGAGGTTATTTTACGGTACGGTACAGTATAAAAGTCATCGTCATCATCATCTTGTTCATGTACATTGCTGGAGCTAGGTTTGCCCTGTGGACTTTTATGCTCATAAACCCCACGCGCTGGTATGTGGGTTGGGGATCGTAAAGCACGGGTTATGGGATCGCCTATGCTACTGCTCCTAGGCGGGCATTTAGCCATGTCTAGACAGCGGCGCTGACTGATCATAGTATAACGCAGCATACAATATACCGCGATCACCCAGCACCCGTTTGGGCCATCTCTTACGAAACCCTTCTCCAGCATAGGATCGCGGGACATAATATTTCTCTGCCCGTAGTTGGATAGAGATAAATGTACTCTTTTACATTTTTCAGCTTTCCATTGTAATTGCGAATTACAATGAAATATCGAGATTCAAAAGGGCTAATGCAAATAATTTCAACATACTTTTAAACATATACAAAATGAATCCACTAAAAGCGTCCAATGTATTTAAAACGTTTTCTAACACAATACTTTTACCGAGGCCGGACGAGCGCATACATGATATGAATTTTGATTCAAATGAAAGCACCGAAGAGAAACGGATAAGGATGCGTGCGAAATTCAAACAGATCGAGGATGCTATACATGTAACACAATTCCGCAAATCGATAGCTAAATATCGAAACCTTGACACTCAAAACAATATAGAACATAGAGCCCAAGAAGAGAACGGAAAAAAAGAACAGCGTATTTCAAATGAATTCGCCATTTTAAATGAAACTAATTTAGCTGATGAAATGAAAAAAAACAGCAAATATTCTACAGAATTACGAAGAAAGGATAATAAGATAGCAAAAATGCGCGATGGTTATAAAAATTTTGCGGTGAATTTGAATGTTACAAATTTTAAGGAGATCACTGAGGATTCATTGACGAACCAAACATCGAGCATTAGAAAATTCTACGAGAATGCTAAAATAAATAAAATTGATTATAACGAAAATGGAATAGCAGTAATGTGAGACGGCCGAAAGTAAATAAAATATAAATAATCTAATTAATAGAGCTTACTTATTCCGCCCGTTTACTATTGAGATATATAAATAAATATGCCTACATGTAGTTTTACTTATAAAACTAAAGACAGATTTAATATCATCAATATATAACGCTAATTTCTTTCACATTCTCGTACTCGTAGTAATATTATTTCAATTCCATACTCAACTATATTTTTACTGAATCAATATTTACAAAAAACTATAAGTATATTGCACAAAATACTGAAAACTTACATTTCTGTTTAAGAAACTTCTGTATTGAGTACATTGTAATCTTGCCTACACCATTCAATGACTTTAAATTAGTTTTCATAAGTACGTATCCACTCTTTTATTACATTGTAGCAATCCCTAATCGCCGTATTAATGCATGAAACTTATTTATTGTCTAGAATAAAAATATTATGTATTGTATAGAGTCTCCTAAGTTTTAAATCCTGTTATATATGAAGTAATGTGGCGATCTCCAGAGGACATCAATGTAAATTCTTTTGCAACGTTAATTTCCTTGAAAAGAAATACACACTTGGCAGATGTTACGTTTATGGTGACTTTATAGGGGACGACATAGGACTGATATATAGATAAAATGCTACAAGCCTAGTGTGTAATTAACTTTATATACAAATAATGCATCAACGTAATTATTTATTAACGTTCAACGTCATTAGTTGACTAAGCCATATCAAAATGACGCATCTTTTTATACGTAAATAAAATTAAATGATGTTTAATTCCTATAGTACGAAGTAAGGTAATCAAACAGCCCTTAGTTACTTTGAATCTTATTTGATAAAGTTTATTTACATTAGAATAAATAATTTAAATAAATAAATTAGTCGAGGTCCGTCTTAAATTAAAGCATTTGGTTTAGATTTGGCCTGAGTAGGCGATTTCGTGGGCATCTTCGTATGAGCGTGCTTGGTAAGGGCCGTGGGCGTCCCACGCGGGAGCGTGGTGGTCGACGTGGTGTTCAACATGATGCTGGGGATAATGGATCACTTCGTAGTTGACTACTTTGGGTTTGGTGAATTTGAAAATAACCATGGCACCTGAAAATAAACACGTGTTATACATTAAACCTAAATATGTACCTATATGAATACACAAGAACCACTTGAGAAAATGAATAATAGTTTTGAATCGGATTTGCCCGTTTTATACTTATATTTTTCATAACATAATTCTTAAGCTTGCATCTGTCACCTAATGGTACTGACTACCGTATGTAGTAACTATGATACAATTTCACTCATGTGCATGTGAGTCATCTCTTTAAAAATCCCGCAAATATTTTGCAAATAATAATAGTTTCCTTAATAATACGTACCGGACAGAACAAGAGAGATAAGACCAAGGGTTAGAGCCTTCCACGTCTTAAGGGCGATAAGAGCGAGCGCTAAAGGTACCAGGACGGAAGCCTTGAATTTCAAACCGAGAAGGAAGGGAAGAAGCACCTTTTTGATGAAGCCATGTTCTGAAAAGAGAAAAAATTATTAATAATCATAGATATTTTTATTAAATCATACACTAAGTGCAAGGGACACGCACTGCTCTTAATCCTCAAAGGCTTGGGTAACTTGATCTTCTTCCTTCTACCCTCGAAAGTCTCGACTTCTTCTTCGCCGTCCAAAGGCATATCTAGCTCAGATGGGAGATCGGTGAGGAGCGATCGCGGTATGTATTCGGAGGCAGCGCTGCTGGCAATCTCCTCCGGAACTTTCACCCTTAACGAATGGGTCTGGAGAAAACGGTCTACTTTATCGAAGAGTTCGTACGTTGGCTCCTTGGCCATTCTTGGGTCGACGGTCGCGTCGTCTTCGAGTTCACCCTGCTTAACGATAGACAGGTCCTTTGTGATCTTGATCTCATCATCGTTGGCCACGAGAGAGATCCACTCCAGAGTCCTCGGTTTCACACACTCCACCGAATACTGGGATAAACATTCGTTGTAAATGTTCTTCACCAGGCTCGTAGCCGTGTACGACTGGGCGGTCGCATACGTCGCGATGCAAACAATCACTACTAATTTAATCATGTTGCACTATTATTTTTCACCACAATTTTTTTTTATTTTATTTTGACGGCAGATGCGACTGACTGCCGTCCGATAAACGGTCACAATGTATGCCAAGGAAGTTCAGGGCTTGGTTTATATACGAGCATTAATACGTGAGTTGGGCCCGAATGTGGTATGGCTATCCACCGTTGCATGTGTGCATGTCCATGGTACATTTTAATTGTGTTTGTGTGAGGTGACGTTGTATTGGAAAACTATCACTTGGTTGCTTAAGTGAAGACGTGGTTGTCCCTCTAATTATCCACGGAGTTGAACGGAAAAGTGGCAGACGAGTCATTAAAATAGCTTGACGTACGACACTCGATTCTCGAATCTACATAAATAGTTGACCTCAACGTCTCGCTCCCAACTTACGTGAACTACATAATTCTTAAACCACACATCGTGTGAATTAAATGTATCTCCTGAATTTTATCTTGTCTTCAGGGATTGCACGCGCGATGATACCTTAAAATTAAAGCATCCAAGAACTCTAGAATATTTAGATTCCGCAGATCAAGAAGATTTAGAAATTTTTGGGAATATAATGCACACGGAGGAATTTGACATGTCAAATTCCTTAGTTAAACTAATACAGAGAAGAGTAATAAATATTATTAAATATCTTGGAACACCTTCTCATGCGGCCATCTGATCCCAAGCTCTCTTGATGCTTAACTAAGCATTTGTTTGTTGTAAGTTTGTTTTATGGTGACCCGGTGGCTGATAAACTATGTATATAATGTACATATAATATTTACTTATATAGGTTTTTTTACACCCAGACGCAAAACAAATACTTGTGCTCATCACACAATAATTTATTCCGGGTAGTAATCGAACCCACAAACCGCTACGCAACAGTGGGGTTCACTAACGACTGCACCAACGGGCCAAATTTAATACAAAACCTAAACTTTTTTATTATATTTGTTACGAATAGATACATTAACTGAAATAAGCAACTTTCTCATTGTTTACGTTCCTACTGTCAATGTTAGACACATTGCAGACTGCGGTGAAGCAATAGATCAAAGCAGAAAAACTCAGTAGTGCCCAAACTTAAAATTTAATTAATCACGGTAACATTTCGAATACCTACTGCTGGAACAGTGATTAAAATTATTTATTACAGAATTAGGTAATTAATTTATATTTTTAACAGTTTAATAGAAAACTCAATTCAGTTCATATTTTGCCTGTTTTGACGATTTGTTTTTCAAGTTTTTATAATATGCGTAATATGCGTCCACTATTAGTGTGAAGAAATTGAACTATAACTTGAGATTTTTAAGCAGTACAGTCTGACTCCAGGATCATGATAAATTTGCTGGCACCTGCACGACGCATCTCATCAGAGTCATGAACAACACGGCTGCCTGCCAAGAACATAGTTAAATTATGTTTTTAACCATTCATATATTCCAATCTTGTGAATATCAATTGACTTTCGTTTTAATTAAAAGTATTAAAACGAAGACATAAGTAGGTAGTAGGTACCTGCCTACCTACGTGTGACTGCCATTAACGGGAATCAAAAATAACTGATGTTTCTTTTCATTTAGGTACACCTCAAATTATTTGGAACGAATCACTGTTCGTCACTAAATGTCATGACACTGTCATAATAGATCATAAAATGATGAAGTAAGAAGTATCTATTGATTGATTTTTTATAATTTTAAACATCGTCAAAACACTCGTCTTTCTGATGTTCCTGTAATATTAACCTCCTTTAGTACCTATCCTAAGGGTACTCATTTCAGGGTAAGCCCTGAAATGAGTACCATAGGAAGTTTCATGAGGAGAAATAATTAGATACGCAAACACATCAATTTCAGCATAGCACATAACATCAAAACTGTGTGCCCCATATGATGGACCACTACGGCGAGTAACTAATATTGCGAAATGAGAAAAAAGCTCATGTAAAATACCCAAAACATAAATACAATAGGTGGTCCCGATCAGGTCGTGAGCAATGATAAAAATTCACTTTTATATATAGGTACTGTGTTTGTTCATATGTCATAGAAAATATAACATACCTACATATATGTTCAATATATTGTTAAACAATCGTAATCCGTTAAAGAAAAAGGCACTATGTCTTTAAATTCTAAAAGAAGTGCTGTGCTACCAAATAAGTATAGGTACTTACATCGAAAATTTTGATTTGATAATTACTTGACATAACCAAAGAACCTTTTCATCGAAATAATTGCTGATAAGATCATGTATATAAAATACATACTTCTCCTAACGCATGACAAGCAACAGACAACAGCGCATTTATTTATTGCAGAATAGGTACCTACATTAATGTCTAAGACCAATCCAACAAACTATCTGACTTCCTAAAGGCGTCAGCAGATTTACTAAACGGGTAATCCTGTTTTACTTTTGTCATATAAACATCGAACCTAAATATATGTACGAGGCGAATAATTTGAAACTATGAAGAGTTAACCGAACCACTAGCCGCTAGTCCCGCGCCAGACCAATGCGGTGTCGATATGATACACGAGCGACATTGAAAACCGTATCACGGACAACACATCCGTTTAGCGGACATCTTTCACTCGGCATGTGATCCGAATAAAGAATACAAATGAAATGTGCCCTCTATTACGTAAGGAATGCGAACGCAATGCTCTTGTTTGTTAGTGTCACTTTCCTTTATATAATGGCTGCGCTTCGAACTTTGTGACGTCAAAAGCTTTGAGCACAATCTTCGTTTTATTTTAACCTTCATTTTACTTGCAATCCAAGTGTCATAGATAGATAATGGTACATGCAACAACAAATACACAACGAAATATCAAAACATAGTATCTAAATATTTATTTGTGTATACTAAATATTGTTTATTTTAATGCATGTATTATAAGAGATACAACAGATATTCCCCGAGCGTTATTTAGGTAAAGTTAATTTATATTGTTGAGCATAATAGGAGCATGCAATAATAGGAGGTCTGCAGTAAAACACCTTCGACAGACTTATTAACTGTTAGTTATTAGTATACATGTCACGCATTGTATCAATCTGTTTATATACGTTCTTTATAGTTAATATTTTAGTTTTAAAGAGAAGTGCTAAATCATAAAGCTCGCCATCATGAAGAAAAACATCGAACGCGCCGTTACGCATGAGGTTGATAAAAAAGCTGCATTATTGTCTAACGATTAACATTTCTCTTAAGTTGTTTACGTTTTATGTAGTATTTCTGTTTTACAACATAACATCACGTCTGTATTTACCAGAAATGTTAGCCAGAAGAGTGTAGTACACTCCCACAATTCATCAGTTACTTTATTTGGCCCACCGTGGAATAGGGGTGAGCCTATTGCCATACACGTACGTACATCCCTACATCAACCCCTATTGCATGGCGGGAGGTAATAGCAACTGGTAAAACTTCAGAATGTACTCCATTCCTCTGGATTCTTCGGACCTTCATTCGGACCTTCGGACCTGGATTTCAGACCTCTTCGAGGATTACAGAGATGTTTTTACATTATGTTTATTATACAACGAAATGAAGAGCGTTAAGCTAAAATTTAAAAAGGCTTAATGATGAACTTAAAGCCTTTAGGACTTGTTAAATATTCCAACAGGCATCCATTAATTTGTAGGCAACATCATGAGCGAGATCTTACCTCTTAAACTGTATTGAATTCATAGAAAAACATTTGACAAGGCGAGAAACAAGAACGATTTACAAGTTAACATTAGAAGGTGTCATTTGCTTAAGACTGCATCGTTTGAACCATAGTAAATCGGGATATTCTTATACAAAATTATGATATATTAAGTTGTGATATAAACGGATGTACTTATGTATGTATGAAGACAGAATTATGTGCTGATTAGTTTTATAGAGACGAGCGAAACTATTCAGGACGATTTCGCTTCAATCGTCACTTGAATATTAAAATCGGGCGATAGTTCGACGCGGTATAAATCAATTAAGACGCCTTGTTTAGGTGGCCACGGCTCGTGCTATGCAAGTGTCTGGTTATGAATTAGTGACGTTTTTTTATAAACAATGCCTGTTTATATTAAAGCCAGAGATAAAAAAAAATCCGTCTTCAGAAATCTATTCAAGTTAACAAAATAACAAGGAGAATTTTGATAAACGAGACCGTGGTTAAATGGCATTCTGGATTTATATTTAGGTGTAGGTACCTGCTTATGTATGAATCAATTATTATAATCATTTTTGAAAACTCTTTCTTATTTCATTTGAATATTACAAAATATAAATATCACTACGCATCCTACATGTCTCAGATTTTTTAGGAAATACTTGAGAACTTTCCCACCGTGAAGGAAAACATCGTAAAGAAACCTCAAGATACACTGTTTGAATCTGCATCTGATAAGCAGACTATGGTATCGCTTCCCTTCGTTAGATGGTGCATTTGCACGCTTCGCC
>DWTO01004839.1:0-11190 GCA_018244755.1 Jemadia pseudognetus
GACACAGAACAAATACCTGTGCTCATCACACAAATATTTATTCTGGGTGGGAATCGAACCCACAACCCCCGGCGCAATAGTCAGGTTCGCTAACCATTACACCAACGGCCCAGTCAATTAGTCCTTATAAGTTATTAAATAGCTTGTCAATATCTTAATATTTATTATACAGTTAAAGAATTTATTTTCTATATGGAGCTTACACTTCACTTTACAGTAGTTATTGATTTTGTTCCATATTGCTAGTACTGGAAGTATTATTATTTCCGCTTCATTATCATCAGTATCTCTCCCGCTCTCCGAAACCCACACTCTGTCTGAAACACAGTCACCAATTTTCTAAATGTTTTCATTTTACTCCAATTCAGTGATGAAGATGCTATCTGTATCTCAAGAACTGCTAGTCAAGAATAATTTGTCGGTGGATGATGCCAGGTTTGGGTACCACTGGCCACCATTCCGGAGTGTTCGTCACTTACATCTGCACACTATTGCACCAGAGTCGCAGATGGGTTTCATTGCTAGAATGATTTTCAAAAAGGACTCATATTGGTTTGTTTCGGTAAGTTTCTTGCCTATTTCATATTGTTATACACATGGCACTAATTGAGACTCTGAGCCAGTTCTATGCATTCTTAGTTAGATGAATCCAATAGAACCTAGCCTGGATTTCGAACCCAGACATCAACCAGACAAAATACAACCAATTTATTGAGAAATCAACAATTGAAATCAATAATCACCATCAGTTTTGGGGTTTAAAGAATTTAATAATTGTTTCTTGTTTTGCTGCTTTTGAAAAGTCTTTCAATTCAGATTTATATTCAACTTGGAACTTTCAATTCCTTGGACCTTGAGGCACAGTGGCAGTAAGGCTTGTTTTAGTTTGATATTAGACCATTTGGTGATATTCTTAATGAAAGCGACCTCAACTAATTCTTTATGTTTTTATAAACGACTTTCTCTTTTTTGTGGTTATCAATTGCATCCACGGATAAAGATTTTTTACTGCAAGCAAGAAAGCCATGGATAAGGAGCTTTAACTGTATATGTATTGTGTCTAGTCTTAATGTTAACCCCGAGAATCATTATATGATGATGTAGATGTAGACTTAGGATATAATTAGAGCTAATACACCCACTTGAGTGTCCTATGATCTGGGCATTGGCAGGTGGCGGCACTATCACCTAGATGGCAGCACCATCGTCTTTTAATATTACCTTCATTAATTAATATCAAAATCATATGGATACTCATTATTTTTTCTTTTTCAGCCAGCATATGTGGAGTCGCGGTTGCAGTGATGTATAGAAAAATTATGTAAATTGAAACGGGTTTAGTGAAATAGGTATTAATTTGAAATGGGTATTAGAATTCAGTACATCATATGGTAAAAATTTCCAATTGTTTTGTATACCATACCATGGCGTATTTATAATGTGATTGGTAACTTAATTTGTAGTATAATTTTTATGACTTAATTTATATTTTGCTGCAATAAAGAATTAAACTGTTCTCTTGAACTATGTGTACTGGTTTTTTGTATTATAGAAGCAGCAACATATACCATACAGATATTTATTATTCATATAAGTTCATCAGGATTTATCATCATCAGCTTATCTCAGTCCACTCAGAGCGCCACGGCGCTCTGTCTTCGGCTAGCCACATCCAGCTTCTGTCTGCAGCCTTTCGCAGATTGTCATCCCACCTGGTCGGAGGGTGTCCTACACTATGTTTTCCGAGCCGCGGTCTCCACTCCACAACTCGCTCCTTGCTCCACCGATTTATATTTAACATCAAATGTAGCGTACCATGTTGTAATACTACAAGAGAGCCCAAGTTGCAAATGTTAGATGGCAGCGAGGTCTAACGCCCGGTGTATACACAGGAGTGGGAATTAAGAGTTCTATGGACAGGAATAGCAAATGGTAAGTAAAGATAAGCCACTCAAATTAAACACATCATCTCTTATACTCAGCTTTTCCCATTCAGCTTCTGCCTATAACCCGTCGCGGACAATCAATTCACCACCATTAATTTGTCAATAATGTACATACTTATAATATTGTACTAATGTACTAAGTATAATAAATGTGAAAGTTTGTATGATTGTTGCCATTTAACTCTTCAAATGCTTAAAGATTTCAAGTGTACCTATCACAAGAAGTAATTTATTTCTTCTATTATCACATGTGCTTGATGTCGATGTAACATTTACATTTGAAGGATAGTAAGCCTGTGTAATGATTAAAATGATCGAGGCATTGTGGGCGCATCACGGAAAGCCACTGAATCGATTCCAATAGTCTTTTAATGTAAGCATGCCTGTGATTTCTGAAGAGGTAGGCAGAGGAGTGTAGTACCTACAGGCACGTTTCACCAGTTGCCTTTACCTCCTTTCATGGAATAGGTGGTGAGCCTATTGCACTACACCAGGCACAAATCCAGCTATTACTAGAAAACTAGAAATTCGTGGGACATTTTAATAATTATTCTTTTGTACAATAGATGGCGCTGAAAGTCCATTCGTCAATACCGTGAACTAATACCATTATCTATTATGCAGACGTACGTCAGTAGGATAATGTATGTATGGTTATAATAATATCATTTATTATCTCTTTCAACGGTTAACGAAATTCCATAGTCCAAAAGAGCAAATTTTATCTACAATAAGTGTTTGTTATGACGTCACGGATTATTTCGATACTGATTAATGCTTTGTGCCGTACAAAAACCATCCAATTGCACAATTTTTTTTTTGCGAATTAATTATAGCTCGGATTATACATAAACTTCATTCCTACATAACTTATACAAAGATTAGTAGTTACTTAGAGTATTTAATCGTTGATTCTCTCGTTGATCAAATAGACGTAAGCGCGTCTACCGATAGAGAGGTTCTAGGTTCGATCTCTGGTTCAGGTAAAGTTGGGTTTCTCTAACTTGATATTCCCAGTATTAACTCGAAATCCGGATGTGTGCCCATAGGTTTAGCCCTTAATTCATGGTTGGACGTAAACGTCATTGGGGAGACGTGCCTCTGCCTACCTCTTCGAGGAGATAGAGGCGTGATCTAATTCATGTAATAATGTTTCCTTCTGCTATTCCACATGCTATTACTACAGATAATTGAAAACCATTTACTCCAGATTTATCAGGCCGTTGTGCAAAGCAGCAAGGCCAATATAGCTGTCATATTGTATTTATTACATTTATATTTAAAGAATGTCATAACTTATACCACACGACGAAAGCAATCACAAATCCGTAGCTACTCATTTCTTTTTCTATAAAATTACCTATTGAAAGCAAGTATGTCACCAGTAAAGTGAGTGATAAGTTTAGAACTAGGAACTGACGGATGTAGCGAACTACGGGACTTTCCCGGACATAAATAGTAAAAACCATGCCATGTACAAAGTGATACGTTGAAAATTACATTTTAATGAATTTTTCAATTGCACATACGTTATAATAATAAAATTGAAAAGTGCGATATGGCTAATATGATACTTTCGAATAAACTTATTTTGTTTCATTTATAAATAACGATAAAATAAAATTTTAAATGACAACTCATCTACGCGCGTAATCGTGGGAGGTTTTACATGATTTCCCTGTTAATCAGCCTCTAAGGCTGCCACTGGCCTTAATCTATCATGCTGGTCAAGCTCAGGTTGGCAGATATTACACACGTCTTAGAAAATATAATGCAGAATTAGGCAAGTCATGTGTTAGGATTTGGACCTAGATCCTACGGAATTGGAGACAGAAATCTCTCATAATAATAATAATACTCGCACATTGGCTCATGCAACTTAACTCTCTGCCAATTCACCTTGCCAGAAATTTCTAAATTCTAAGCCATCATTTCTTCAATACATTATGTACCTAAATATTTAATATTCACAAGATAGTTCCAAAATAATAGAATTAGCTAATATTCGAAATGACACAAGCACGTATAAAAGCAAATATAATATCATACTTTATCATAAATAACTAGGATTGCGTTATTAATATTCATATCGACATTTTATCTCACATTTCAAAGTTATGAAGAAACTTGGAAATTATAATCTGAGTTCTAGTTGGCTGAACCATTGTTCATTTATTGTCTATTACTTATCTGGTGACCGTGACAACTGACAAGTACTTTTGTTTGACAAACCGTAAGTGTAAGTTGAACTTTGATTTTGATAGTTCGATTTAGTGGATAAGTTGAGTGATAACTTTTGTGCCTTCTAAAGTAGCGAATTATGTTCTTGTTTCATAATTATATACGCTCATATCAGTAATTTGCGAAAATGTCGAAGCTATCAGAAGTGAGAGCGTTATTCGATGCGCGATTAAGGGCTGGTATACCAGATCCGCCTGGCTCTTTCGATCCCCGCGACTTAGAAAGAGTTAAAAGTGACAAATACCTGCACAGAGTACTAGAACACCATGAAAACAATGTCCAGGGCGCAGCGGACATGTTGTGGGATATTATGGTGTGGAGAAAAATGGAGAATATTAATGAGATCAGCGAAAAAACTGTTAACATGGAATACCTTAAAGAAGGCTTATTTTTTCCTAGAGGCAGAGACATAGACAGCTGTTTGATTTTTATTATGAAGTCCAAAATATACGTTAAAGGGCAAAAGAGTGTTCCGGATGTGAAGAGAATTATCATTTACTGGCTGGAAAGATTGGAGAGGGAGGAAGATGGTAAGAAACTGACGATTTTTTTCGACATGGAAGGCTGTGGTTTAAGCAACATGGACATAGATGTAATTATGTACATGGTAACACTATTTAAGAATTATTACCCGAATTTCGTTAATTACCTTATAGTATACCAGCTACCATGGATTCTTTCTGCAGGTTTTAAACTTGTCAAAGGTATCCTCCCAGCAAAGGCCATAGAGCGTTTGAAAACCATAGGAAAGGATAAATTGAAGGAACTTGTGGCACCTGAACAAGCATTGACATGCTGGGGTGGCAAAGATGATTATGTTTTTCAATTTGTTCCTGAGAACCGTAATAACATTGAACCAAATCCTAAAAAGGTTACATTTAAAGAAAATGGTAACGCACACTCCCCTGGGGAAATGCTCAGCTTGAGCACCAATACTCTAGATTTTGAGGCTAAGGGTGATGACATTTCTGTAGAGTTCACCATAAAGAATATGGATGAGAGTGCTATATCATTCAAAATCCGAACTACAGCACCAGAAAAATACAGGGTGCGTCCCAGTTCAGGTGTCCTTGCACCTGATGCCCATCAAACCATTCAAATAACAGTACAATCCGGTTTCAAAGTGAACTGCGTAAATAAGGATCGATTTTTGGTTTTGGCAGTTCAAATACCAAAACTGGACATCTCACAGAAAGAGCTGACTGAAATCTGGCAGAGCTCAGCGAAACATAAGGTGGATGAATATAGACTGAAATGTCAATCGTTAGAGAGAGAACCAATCTCTACATTATCCACACAAGTGCAGGAGTCAGACCCAATCATTGCATCAATACTGAGAATACAAAATAACTATGAAGATTTAAATATGAATGTTAATAAGTTGAAAAAATATCAGAAGCTAAATATATTTCTTACTGTGATTGTTATAATACTGGGTCTATTAATACTTAAAAATGGTGGTTACGCTGAGGCAGGGTTCTGTACAAAACCTTAGATTATTTTGTCGTACTTGAAGTTAGTCACAGATGGAGCTATGCTATATTGATACATGTCAACAGCCAGGTCTAGGTTTCGCCAAATGTCACTATCTTTACAGACCTGCGATGCTTTGATGTTCATTACTCTGTCCGCACACACTCGCTAGTTTGGGAGACTATGACTCCCCATCATAATGTACATTATTGTATTGTATTGTAATATTATGCAGCAGTAA
This sequence comes from Jemadia pseudognetus, assembly GCA_018244755.1. NCBI lineage: Eukaryota > Metazoa > Arthropoda > Insecta > Lepidoptera > Hesperiidae > Jemadia > Jemadia pseudognetus. The sequence continues at coordinate 5,902 of DWTO01004839.1, forward strand.
ACTATCATAAATGGTAATTATGCTGTAATATATTTGTGACTTCTGTCTGTGTGATGTGTGTTGCTATACAGGTGTATCTAACTATATCTGTTCCTATATTTATTTGAATGTTACTATAGAAAGTAGGTATATTGTAACACAACATAACTTTCTGTAAAATATATTATAGCTCCACTTGGGACTTCCTTAAGGAAGGATATATATAGGTATTTATGAATTATAAGCATGTGAGTTAGCTTTCGTAACTTTAATATAGCTATCAGGAATGCATTACAAATTTGCCTTCATAATAACAGACATAGTATTGAGACAATATTTTTATTGGGATATTATCTGTTAAGGGTTTCGTTAATGTTTATATATTATCTTATAATAAACAAACAAATTTTCTACTCAAAGCCATACTATTATAGCAGAATAAAACATTTAATAATATAAGTTACACAATTTCTCACCTGTATTTTCTGGTAGGTGTAGACAAATCACCACTGCCGATAGGTATTGGGTTCTAATCCTGAGATGAGCACTGTCAGATTCTTCTTAATTAGATAATCTGGTAGTGGCTCGGAGTCTGGATATGTGCCCGGTGTATGGCAATAGGCCGAACACCTATTCCATAGTGGGATGTAAATGTAACTAGTGAACCATACAAGTATACTACACTTCTATGCCTACCTCTTAATGGATTACAGGCATGATGATACGTTGCGCAAACAGATGTAACACTCCCAAATTTCACAAATTATGAATATTAAAAAACATTCGAGTATAACATGAGCTTATTGCTAAATAAAAAAAACATTGTCCATACCAATGACATACTGAAGGAAGGAGATTTGTAAAATGTTAAATACGCCATTTGCATACTGTTTATTACGAGGGCAAAAATATTATAGAAATTTTTAAATTTGTGCATTTGATAAAATTACAGATGCATGGAAGTTGTAAGATGCATGATTTTTTTTACGTGATTTATCGTGAATGTGTATGGAGTGTAGATAATAAGTACTGGCCTGCAATAAATCAGACAGCCCTGTTGTAAAAAAAATTTGTGATATCACAAATACATACAAATTGTTCTTCTCAAGGATGATTGTGAAACTCACATGACATTGTAATATAATGTTTATTTAATATGTCAGTGAACAGACAAAGACTTCCAATACTTTGTAGCAATATGTTTTACAATGTATTCCTGATTATATTCAACATAAAGGCATCAACTTTTCAAATAAATATAACATGTATATACAGTAGAACGTCTATAAGTCGAATTTCAAGGCAGACACCAAAAAATTTCAGTTATCGAGGTTTGACTTAAAAGAGGTTCGACTTAAAAGAGTTTCTACTGTATAATACAATATGAACTTGCCATTACATGCCCGTTTCTCTACTTTTAAAAAAAACGGCTTTTTTTAAAACTCACGTTATACAATTATGCTATCTTTAAAACTTTTAGAAAGATAATTTTATAATTTATATCATGAATGAAAAAATGTTATGCTAACAGTATAGTTCGAGGTTGGTAATACACATTATGGATGGTAATAGTTGTCTGATATTGAATAGCTACAATTTTGTTGATAAAAAAAATATAAATCGTTTCTAATGTTATCACTATCAAATATGCACACATAACTGATGACAAATAATTTATTGTATTATAACCATAGCATTATAACTGTTGATGTAACAGGTGAATTTTGAATAAATTTTGAAAAAACTTGGTATGGAGATATGTTGTTTGGATATTAAGAACAATTAAATATATGCATAACTAAAATTCAATTTTAGAAGTTATTCAAAATTCGCCAAATCTACATATTACACACCACCATTTTATTTTTTTACCCTCAAGCTCAGCGAAACAGACCTGAAAGGGCCAGTATTAAATAAATGTTAACTATTGTTAAATATTGCTATAACAGCTTTTTGTATTATATGCTTTAGAATTGTAAATAAAAGAACAAACTCTTCAACAAACAGACAAATTTCTGCTCTATAAATAGCTGTTAACTGATTGTTTAGAATAGTCAAAATATACTTAAACCAGGTGTGTAATAATTCCTTGTACTCTTTATTGTGGACAATGGTTGAATTTCAGATTGCCAAGTGGTCTATTGTCTATCTACAATGATTTAAGAACTGATATAAAATATGTCAAATAAAAAAACCATTGTAAACAAGCAATAACATTCCTAAATAGGTAATCTAATAACAAATACACAAATCTGGCTGTGTGAATAATGACAGTTGAAGCATTAAGTCAAATTGATTTAACAATAGTTGTTTTGTGCAAGAAGTTAATTCTTTAGTAACTTTTGTATCAATCGCGAATTGTTCAAGTCGGACTTGTGCTGTTAAAATAACGGCGATGCATAATTATAAGAACTGCCAAAACTACAATACATTTTAAAATGTCGCTAAGAAATTACTAGCGTCTTATTTTAGAAGGAGCGTATGAGGAAAAAAATATCTTGGGACGTGTATTTCTATACTGTACATTTAAACATTCAGTGTATTTTTTTATATCACAGAGCTAATCACAATATGTTTACATTTTTTTTATATTTATGGAAAGTTATAATAATTATGCAAAAAATAAACTAGCAATATCTTTGCCCTATTTCATTGATTCCATGAAGATGTACATGACATTTTTAATAATGAAAGTGTAAATAAGATAGTATTAATGAAAAATGGCACCAAACGTAGAGAGTTCATAGGTATAATTCTAAGGTTTTGAAGCCGTAACTGAAAATACATAAATATATTGGAAATGTAAGGAATTACGATAGGTAGTTACTTTTTTTCTAGCATGATTTAAATAAAATTAATCAGTATTAATACTCAATATGAAGAGAATCGTGGATTCGTTCGGAAACACAGACTATTGTGATTTGTTAAGAATAATTATTACTTGCCATACTCCATAAAACATGGAGTTCCTGATACATTTAAACCATTTTAGGTTACCAATCAAGAACTGACGGTTCCCTATATTGCTTTAATTTATAGATAAATATACATTTCTGTTGCGTGGGAATTGTACCAAGACAGTAATATGAGCAGTAGTAATTTTAAAGTAACTGGAATATTATAAACTCACAAGTAATTCAATTTGACTATTAAAACAATCTGGACAAAACAATGTTGTCTTATGTAATATTGTTTTTAAAAACTGCTGTCGTCGATGAGATTTGTCTGTCAGGTTCATAAAAACCATTTTTGATAGATATTTCTATTTACATTACAAATGTAGATCAACACTCTTATGCGGCATTGTCTGAAAACGGGTATTATTTATGATCATCTATTACTGAACTACGCAGCTTAACTTTTCATTTTCAATTTAGCCACGTAATACATTATCCATGTGCTAATTACATTTCGTTCATGAATAATTATGCAGCATTTTAAAATATCGGAATGTAAATAATTGATTTAAATAACATTACATATTACTGTGATATATAATTTACTAAATTTAATTGCTTGTTTTTCCGTTTCTTTGGTACTTTTTGATAGTCTGGCAACACGAAAATTGCCACTAGTGCCCCTACAACCTACAATACGCACAGATGTGTCGGTACTGTCGGTCTGTAGCACACGCACAATGCAAACACAATGATGGTCAAAAGTTACAAAGAAATAAAAAAATAACCTATTTTAATAGTCATTATTATGTCTGCCTCGTTGGTCGTTTTGGTTGCGACTGTTGCAAGTGCGACTGCCTATCGGAAGGTCTTGGATTCAATTCCCGGGTCGCGCGCTACTAAATTTTTCTGATTTAGATTATCCAATAATGGCTCGGAGTCTGGATATGTACCCGGTGTATAGCAATAGGCTAACCCACTTATTCCATAGTGGGACGTGAACGTAACGTACGTTTGATATAATATAAACCGTCAGTTTTTTTTATAGATTTATGGATCGCACAAATCATTCGAAACAAAAGATATCACACATTTTTTATTTATATTTAAAATAATTTCTGCTAAAGTAATAAGATTAATAAAATATTGTGTTGTAAAAATGTAATAATTTATTTCCGTCGTTTTGTATCTGCGAAATGGGTGCAGTATAATTATTCACATGAATTATTGTTGTATGTCGACAATATGGCTTATTGCTTCTGCTATAGGAAAAATGTAAGGTCTAAATTTATAATAGCGAGATTAATTTTAGTTAAAATATTTTAATTTCATTTACTTCTCTGAGGCATATATCATTGTTAGCAGTGAACGCTAGTAGCATTATAACATTAAAAAAAACTTATGCAATGGTTTGTCTAAATGTTCGTATTTCAAATTTTAAAACTATTATACAACATTAATGAGATATTTTCAAATATATAATTGTAAAATATATATAATTTATTAAATTATGTAGTTTATTAAGTTTATTTTTTTTTAATATATATTTAAAATTAATATGTGTAATAAAAAAAATTGAATACCTTATTTCATAGAAAACCGTTTTATGAATTGTACACACTCAGTTTTTTTTTCTTTTTGCATCTGCCAGTTTGTTTTGTTTTATGTTTTTGCTGTTCTCCGAGGGTGGTCGAGAACACCACTAGGCGTTCAGTTCCCCCTTTGTTATGGCTGCTGGGTAAACTAATTAAAATGAAGAATAAATCAATAATGCTCATGTTTTATTTTGCCCTTGGCGCTGACGATAATGCTAGTTAATTAGCGATTAGGCATCAACTAAACTATGCGTGGTTTGACCGTGCAACTAGATAGTTAAGCATCTAACATTGCTTAACTTTATAGTCTAGTACCACGCAAAGATTACGATTTTAGATTTGTTTTTAAATGTATAGTTTTATTGTCTATAGCGAATGCATGAATAGTTTAATGAAATTGCTTACCCTTTTAATTATTTTTTAAAGGATATTGCAAGAACTTTTTCATGTTTTTTTTTTCATTTTAATTTACCTAAGAATATTTTCAATATTTAGCGATTAGATGAGAATGTTACAGTAATATACATATTTTTTACAAGTAAAAGTGGGTATGATGAATTGTTTGTTTTATTTAATACAGTATCCGATAGAAGTGAAAGGTAAGATAAACGTTATATCACGCCTGTAATCTCCGAAGTAGTAAGCAGAGGAGTGTAGTATACTTGCATTTTTCACTAGTTACATTATGGCCCACTATGGAGTAGGTCTCCACAACAGAACACGTCTACTCGAGCGGTTATTGGTCCTGCGACAGATGTGACCAGCCCACTGCCACTTCAGCTTGCTGATCCGATGGGCTATGTCGATAACCTTGGTTC
>DWTO01004840.1:0-11190 GCA_018244755.1 Jemadia pseudognetus
TTGTAGTTAAAATATGATATATGTATAAGTAAAATATTCATGAATATAATATAATAACAGAAAATATTTTCAACTTGATCAGAGATGTGGACATGTTAACCAGCACTCGTCTGGATCATATGTCACTGTTTATAATTACAGACATAAAAATATTTGTATAATCAATTAACATTATCTAACACGTTTCTCAAATCAAAATAAAACACGTACGTATCATTTTTAACATTTTAATCATATTTCGATTAAAATAACGAAAGTAGACAACAGGACCTGACGTATTTTATCAAACAACTTAGCGGGCACGTGTACTGCCTCGGGCAAGTCCCACGCTGCATTCCCTACGGGAATTTTATTGGGGAACAGGGAACGCGTATAGCTTGACCGGCGAACGTCATTTTGTTCATTGCTGTAACTATTAATTTGCCAACTCACCGTTGGACAGCGTGGCAGACTACGACCTTAGCTATTGTTATTCTGAGAAAAGAGTCGGCTCTAACAACCGAATGACAAAAGAGTTGATGAAGCTAATATAATTACTAACAAAAAACAAACCTCATTGCCATAAATGGGAAATAACAAATTATTAATGGCTATTGCACATGAAGGTCATAACACTCGCACGACTTACGCCAAGCCTTCGTCCGTCCCCCGCATTTGTTACACATGTTTTTTGATGGTCATTAATAATTGAAGTATTCGTAATCAATCTGACAGGATACAGATGTCCTGTTCCGAAAGTTTACATAAAATTACTGATGGATAAATCATCAAATAATTATGGAATAAATAGTCGTAAATAATTATTTATTCAATTTACCTTACATAACTCATTAATAGGGCCTTAAAAATAGTGCAGTTAAGTTTTAATTTTAAATACTTATTTAAATTCGATATTTTGAAAATATTATTATTTACGCTCCTGAAATTATACAATTAATAGCCAAACTATTTTTAAATAACTAACGGTTTCTAACGACTTTCGAAACTCAAGTGTGCCAATAGTGCAAAATAGGTCGATATAAAACGCTCAATGGAACATGATCCCGTAATGGAACAAAAGGGAGCAAGTAGCGAATAAACAGGCGCGCACGAGGCGGTCCTACGCTGTCGCGCCGGCGCTGGCGCCGCGCCAGCCGCTGTGCGAGCTTAATGTGGCCGGTGTAATTTCAAAGAAACGGGGTTTATTACAACTCACTACAAGATTACAAGATCCCTAACCCACAGGCGCAGCGTGGGGATGAGAGGCCTTTGTCCAGCAGTGGACTTAGGCTGATGACGATGACAAGTCGACTGCTGTGCCCTCCGAATATGTTTGAAATTCATCAACTCTTTTATCCTTTCACTGTAGATACGAGTCTCCGCTCAGTGTGTGAAAAGTTAAAGTTGTAGTCTGCCGCACTGAGCAGTTGCGAGTTGGCAGACTTTACATGGCCTAGAGAATATAACGGAGAACTCTGAGGTGTAAAGGTTTCCTCACGATGTTTACCATTCAATGTTACAAATGTATACATTACTAAATCTTATAACGCACATCTTTTACAAAGAACTGCTAGCCAGGATTTGAATCCAGGACTTCCGGAGTGGGAGCCTGAAATTTGAACTATTGGATTATCCATGCTTGAAAAGTTTAAAAGCTTACCAATCCAACCTATATTAATTTGGTTTATTGCCGTTGCCATATATTTATGCAAGCTTAAAGTACACAGAATCCGTAAATGAATACGTAAATGACAAGGTTCAATCGAACGTAGAATAAATATATTATAAAGGTTCTCTTGATTGCGTGCCAAGATCTATGTGTGTTGTTAAGTAATCATGTCAGCAGCGGGTTTATTGTAAACACACTATTTTACGGATAAAACAGTTGAAAACAATTCTACACCTACTAACGCAAGGCTTACATATAACTTTTAATGCGTTGCGCAAATTACAATCATTGAATGTACCGTTTTTCGCAATGTTGTAATGGTCTTAATATATATTACTCAGTTTAGGATAAAAACGTGTGACATTCTCACATTATAAAAGTTCACAGATTAATTTTCTAATATTATTAACTATTTAGAAGCACCCAGGCGGGCGTCCTACGTAGCATAGGACCCCTCTATCTAGGTGGAGTGATAATATACGCAAAGTGGTTGGCAGTACTTGGGAACGAAGACCTCAAGATAGAACGCAGAAATTCTCTGTTAGAGAGGCCTATATTGAGCAGTAAACGGAAACGGGCTACTGATTACGATGATGACTGACCACTTCCACCTAATGATATCCTTGAAGAATTAGGCAGAGTATAGTGCACTCCCAAATTGTACCAGTTATTTAATCGAATTTTTAGAATAGGTTTGTGGCGAACAGTACTTTAAATGAACATTCATTAGTTCTCATAATATTTCGTACCTCTTGTATTGTACAAGGAATTGTTGATCAAAGCAAAAAAAAAGCTTAATCATCAAAATCATACACTTGCAAAAATGTATATAAAAACTGTATATTTTAATTTGTACGTACAGTATTTTTTTTAAATAGCGCAGGTCAGAGAATAATTATCAAAGACTTATCTAAATGAAATTCAGTTGCAAAGCGAAATTCGAAAAGACAATTTCAATAATGTTAAAAGGGCGACGTAGTAAATTCACAATTTTTGCTGTCCTACGCTACGACGAGTTACGATGCTTTTGGCTCCACGCCGAAGCGGCGACGCGCGCGAGCTGTGAGATATTTTACAATTTGTTTAGATATGTGATAATTTATTTTAATTGAACCCATTTCTAAGAGGAAATTTCAAAAGTTAAGATCATTCCGCCAATCAATCAGAACAACAAATGTAATCTTTATACAATGCGAATGACGCATTCTTTTGAAGATATAAAAAATGACAGATATGAAACATGACAACAAGGCATTTTATAAAACATTGTATTTTCGGATCGACTACACAATTTTATGTTGTACATGTACATTTAAAAGTGGAGATCGTGAGAAAAATTTGATATTCATGAGGAACTCTGTATGTGGCTTTGGTAGAGACAGTTCTGAGATGAATACAAAATTTGTAGAGACCCTAATCTGAAGCAGCAGACATCTGATTGCCTCGTCGAGTGTCTAGTTGTGCTAATTCCAAGGCAAAGACGACTTGCTAAAATCGTACCGCTTAGAAATAATTACGGATTCCGCTGACCTCGAAGACGCTGATTGCTCAGAGCTCTCCAACAATAGGTAAACCCTATCCGCGGTACGTACGAGGGGCAAGCGAGTTATTTTATTTATTTTCCCGAAATCCGTGCTCGCTGAATTCAAAATAAACTGCCCATTTTATGAACCGGCCGAGGCCGATGCCGAAATAACCTGCAGTCTATATTTAAACACAAACTAGTACTCCTATGAATACACCGAGCATTACAGACAATATCTACTACAAAAAAACAAGCATGAATCAACCGCCACCCAGTAAGGACCAACAATAAAAAACTGTCTGCCTTGTAATAGATAATCATTTACGTTAGACGAATACCATTATGAAATTGGTTATAATAAAAGACTGATTAATGCCCACGTTCATAATATTTTTCATTGTTTATCTGCCCATTGTTCTGTCTAGGTAACTCGATGTGGGTGTAATTCTATTCGGATATCAGTAGCTGAATTAATCCGGAAATGTCCACCGTGAGATTTTGCAGTGCTTATCGTTTTTTGCCAAAAAATCTCTCAAAGAATTAACAAAACAATCAATCAAGATTGGGTCTATAAATTTTATTAAACAAATAAATAAATCGTCAAACCTGTTGTGTCGAAGAGCTGGTGACTTGAGTCTGGTTCTGGCGGGAGACCAGACTCGTCTTCTTTAGATTCTCCATGACGGAGGCCAGATCTTTGGCGCTGCCGTTGTGCTTTAGACTGCTGTTGCCATCCAGGCTGAATTCGGGTATCTGAAAACAAAAAAACCATTGTAATTTATTTTATAAAATTGTAGAGAATGAAAAAAGCAGATGCAATGTATTGATCTAATTTGAAGTGAAACAAAATCTATAGCAGTGGTACACATTTCTTCATTAACATTTCAAGAAACTAAGACACACACTTTATGTAGTGTCATCAAAATCACGACAATCAAAGCCAATCATCATTAAACTGATGAAAGTCGAGCGACCATGCGCCATAGTGCATAACGTGCGGAGTCCATTAACGCAGAATGAAAATAGCCTTCATACACGTAGAACAATAGATTTATTGTTTTTTCTGGTAACTTATAAAGTGATTAGAATTCAGCGCAAGGACAATTTGCTGCACTGTGTGTAACCGTTGAATAGGGTCAAAGGAACCATTGCTAGTGTAATGTAATATCTATTTGTGACTCATCGGAGAGCCCAGTCAGGCTATCAATCAGTAACTCGACGCACGCTCGAGTGTTGAACGCGAAGACTCGCACGACGCATATTGATGACGCCGCCTACATTCACTCGGATCTCCACCAATACTATTTGGTCGCACCGACGCAATCAAAACATGTCAGTCAGCATTCATCGACCATAATGGACCAATGGTCAATAAGTTATAATTTAACAATACAGTACGAATCGTGATACGAGCCCTACGCTATCGATCACGCGTTTGTAAACAAATTCTAGTGATCAGTCGTGCTGATAAAGAGGTAGCTCCCCACCTCCACTACCTCCTCGTCTAAAGGTAATCTGGACGGTGAGCGGTAGGTTGTTTAATATGTTAATTGCGAATGACATCGCGATGATTGCATGTCAGAGAATCCGTTGAAGATCGGTATGACGCGCGATTACGTCTATGCTGCTGATGTCATACACACGTGGCACGCCGTCATCGGATCGACTCTACACCGCTGTTGATAATATTTACGGCATATATTAATAATTTTAAATATATTGATGATCTATTTTAAGAATTATTTTAACATATCACACACTTGGCCGCATTTTTTGTAAATTAGGTAATACACGCGTATTATTTTTATATCTTCACACCCGGCCTCTTACCGGGTAAGCAGAGAGCTCATACTACCAAAAAATTGCCCTTACGTACCTGACATACTACTATTTCTTGGTTTTGTTAATTTTGTTTATTCAACCATTGCACATAAACATTTTAAATTTCAATCTACAGCTGCATGAACAAACTAATTTAAATAGTAATCTATTCTACAGGGTGATGTCTAACGCAGCTCTGTACACGTACAGCGTCGTCCGAGCACCGCAAGGCACGGGATGATTATATAATGATTTCATTGATAAGTCCGTAGCTATCCTGACATGAATGATGAGTAATACGACATGTCGGAGCGAAAAAAACAGCCGATCCGGTAACACAACAGGTCAATTGTGGCATCACAGTGAGTCACGGTTCGCAGAAGTGGCGTCACAGTTCCACAGATATTACATAAGAGGTACGAGCGAGCCGCGTCACTCAGCCCGTTCATGAGTATGAGTGGCTATATGATTAAGCGAATCAAACTGTGTTTTTAATAACTGCCATATTAATTAATCAGGTTTAAAGGCGTTCTAGACACTACGATGAGTGCCTCATTGGTTGGTTGGCTGTGACCGAGATTGCTTTATCGAGAGGTCCAAGATTCGATGCCGACTCGGGCACTGTTGCAATTTGTTAATTTAAAGATTATTAGTAGTTAATCGGAGTCTATATTTCTGCCCGATATATTGGTATTGCAATAGACCCACCACCCATTCTATGATAGAACGTAAACAACTCCTGAAACGTGGGAGTGTTCTACACTCCTCTGCCTACCTCTCCGAAGATTAGAGGCGTCATGTTACGTTTTTGTAATCATTATAAATGAAAACGGATTATGTGTTATAAACACAACTCAGATCAACATTATATCGGGGTTGTAATACTATGAAAGGGATACTGAATGTGGGAGAGCTATAGGTCTGCAAGCAATAAGGATGGAGATATTTTGGCACGTGGTGACCTCTACCTCCCACGCAATAGATCGAGCGTGACGACATAGTAATAATAATCACCGTTGATTTATAAACTGATTTAAATACCTAATCACTGTTCATAGACATTTTAAGCCATTATCTTGCAGAATGCCTAAATTACTTTAAACGAAGATTAGTCATCGGTCGGTCCGTTCCAATCATGACATCAGGACGTCATTATAGACCATTAATATAAACACTTGCCCAATAAAATATGTGTAATTGTCCGAGATATGAGTCTCCTTTTTCCACATTACAATATTAGAACAGCGGGGTTAATAGGAGAGCTCTTAATGCTTCTCTCACTGCGATTGTATACTTAAATTATGTCATTTAAATCGACATTATCTAACATATATTAACAAACAAAACCCTCTTAGTTTATTGGTCACAACGAGAGTAACAATAATAACAAGTAAATTAATTACTTAATTAATTAAATTAAAGGTAATAATATGAGTGTCCTTAGAGACCAGACGTGCGGCTTCTACGTTAATTACTCTTTCGTCACACGCAAGCCGGTTCCATTAATATCTCTATACGAGTATATATATGCAATTTCCATCGATATATATGTACATGTATACGATCACGATAGCTCGAGAGCAATGTCATTGTGTCCGATTGACTTTAAATTTGGCAGAAATAGTCCTATTTAATTTTCTATGTACGGGTCAGCAAAGTGAGGATTTTTTGAAAATAGCATCGCCAAAGGGGTATAATAGGGGTTCACAGTTTACAAACATTTCTTCGGTTTTGAAGTTACACACTTGATATTTCAGATTTACGCTTTTGAAAATTATTTCCGTACAAACGAAAATAGGAATGAAAAGATTGTATGAAATTTCGTCGATTCGGAATGTATACACCGGAAATTTTAGATTTAGGCTTTTGTTTAACAAAAAATATTTATGATCTAGTAGAATGGATTGTAATGTCAAATTATGCGCGACCGGAGATCCGGACAAATGCACTTGTTTAAAAAAACGATTTTATGAAATCTTTTTTATATAGCTTAATAAATAACCGGTTCGTTATTTACTTCCCACCAATCTTAACTGGTAGTAACGGCAACACTCGGACTTGTAATCATAAGTGTTATCTATTATCAAATAGATAATAGCACTAACATATGACACTACGGTTGATAAGTGAAACAGACAGTTAAATAATCGCGTGTGTTCATTTCTGGTATTCGTATGATTTGATTATACATTGTTATCTACTATTAATTACTGAGAACGCGTTAAACGTTAATATATAAAATAATATGTATAATGTTCTACTTATGCTTATAGTGTAAAATTTTATGCAAATTTATTTTAACAAATTATATTTTTATAATCGACTTCAAAAAAAGGATTATTTTATATTTATATTTTTTTATTTCCTACTTAACCCATTCATAAAGCGTGAGACAATTTGAACAAGTGAAATAAAGAAAACCTGAAGAATAGGCAAACAATAAATATTATTATTATTATATCACGCCAGGTATCTTGCCAGGTAGGCAGTGTAATGAATACATAATACAGTCTGAAAATGTTATTATTACACGAACCTAAATACGAACTCACCGTATATCTAAATATTTTCGACTTCATGTCTATTCAGTATTCAACGGGTATGAAAGGAGACGCGTGTGTTTGTAAATCAGTAGGCGCGGATAAATAAGGCTGTATCTAATCAGCGCAGGCCGACCCAGCCCAGTTCGCGGTACGGCTTTCACGAGTAACAATTCCTAGCGCGTACCGGGCAAGCGTGGCTGATCTTTACCCTACGTAGAACTTCATAGTCTTAAGTTAATTCACTATGCATGATTTTATATTACAATATACCTACAATTTCGACTGTTTTTTCTCAAAGGGGTAGGCAGAGGAATGTAGTACACTCCCACGATTCAGCAGTTATGTAGGATGTTTCGCGTAACTGGGGGTTAGTCTACTGACACACCGAGTTGGAATCCAGCCTCCGTGTTACTTACTACTGGGAACTTTAAGTTAGAGAATCCAGTATAACTTGAGCATTCATAATAAATACAACAATATAATGCGTTAGTAGTGGATGCACCATAATAATCGCGGCATGCCTGATCAAGGGACATTATTACCGAAGGTCAGTTCAGCGCACGCTTATACTACGCGCGACAAAACGAGACGGCTAGATTGTTGAAGTGCGAATAAGAATAGAATGATTCTGAGAATTATACACATTAGATATATAATAGACCTAGCGAACCGCTGTTGGATAACATCAATAAAATTCTATTTCAATAGTGATATAAACTATAGAAAATTGGCTTTTGTCGCGGCCAGAACTAATGATTTTTCCTCACTCAATGCAAGTTTGTGATAAAATTAAACGCTACGATATTTTAATACATTTCTTTCTTAGGCGACGGAACAACAGTGAGCGTGGGAAATGAAATTTATTGTAACGACTCAATATAAATAAACACAATAGCGTTCAAGCCGCTATCGATGCGCTGAGGCTAGATGCGTTACATAACTAGGTACGGTGAAATGCCACCGTATTATGACGCTTATATTGAACAGTTCTCAATAAAGTTATAAAATAATAATACCGGCGTCCACAATGTTTTCGTTTGATGGACGCATAGACTGATATCTATCAGGTTCTGAGAGCGGAATATATTTCCATATTAATATATCTACACAGGAATGTTCATACTTCTTCCTTCGGATTACGCTTCTGTCTAACTCATATTAATTTAATCTAACAGGTTATTCGAGACAAATGATTACAGGTTACTTAATCCGACCGGTCAATTACTTAAGGTTTAACCTCGATTTATACAACTCATATGTTAGATATAAACACATGATTGATTACTTTATGTTTGTGGTTGCATTTAGATAATACTGAGTACCTACTACAAGATTTTAATGTGTGATTGAAATTAGTATTGAACAAACTAAAACTTTAAGGAGGTGAATGGAAACACTAATTATATTAGTTTCGTGTCAATTTTAACATGTTCCTGATGAATATTGGAATTCATTATATTCTGTATATATATTATATAATAATAATTGCGACAAGGAAAATTATCGAGTCGGTCGATATGTAAGCTGTCCGCGTAATTAGTTTTGCCAGTAAAAGTAGCTCGTATTATGGCAACAATGTTAAAACAGATGTAATGGGACCTACCCGAAAATTATATCTGCATTATGTATGTAGTTGCAGCGACGATTTGTAGTGTGTATCCACCGTTTGTCGCACAATGGTGCCAGTTTTAGAAGTATGCGAATCGAGCATAATGGTTTTACCTTGCGTTGCGCCAACTACTAGGGACATTAGCACCGTGTATAAAGCGCATCCGCTGCTGGGATCCGCATGATTTGGCTATCAGTGTGTTGCAGTTTGTTGTTATCGGTCTGGGGGAGCACTGTCAATCACTTATCATCGCTAGTGTCGGCCGCGTCGCGTGTGCGCGTGGGTCGGAGCGCGCGCGGCACGTGCTGGCGTCGCGGCGGTCGTGGCGTGACTGGCCGGCTGCCGGCTCGCGTACCTGCCTGCCGGCCGCCGATCGCAAACTTTAACCGGCGACCACAATGGCTAATTAGAATGGCGAGCAGCGCGGGGCGAGCGCAGGGGGCTCTCCACCCACGGACCTTCGCATCCGCCTCATGCACAACACTGATGAGACACCGATCATAACGCCACTTCGTTCAACTTCATACCACTATTGAAAACTACCAAGAGATTCTTGCGTATCTCGCAGTCAATCGCACAAGATATATCATTGACTCTATCGTCGTAAACAAAGTTACGTTTGCGGTGACTATATTAAAAATATTGGTTCCGAGTGAAAGTGGACATAAAGAGAAACAATATTACTCAGAGCGCGCCGACCTACATTTAAAACGAGAATAGATGCTGAACGCTGATGGATGCATATCACCATTTACCAGGGATGTGTTATATTTACATCGAACAACGTGGTTGATGTTTGAATAATTTCAAACTTATCAAGTTACTAATGGAAGAAATTAACTTTTCTTTAACATTTGCGTATTAATAAATGTTTAAATATTGGTCATTAGTTATCGACAATGAGATTCTTTTGAGTAAATATTAACTAATACACCTACATTATTCATACTCAATTCGTTTTAACATAATTACGACTTTAATTAGGTACTCCAAACTGAGTAACTAGATAGTTAATGTAATTAACTTAAACGGTGAAAAGAACATATATACAACATTTAATTCGTAAATTGAAATGGTCTCTTAAACGAAAATACTACGTGTAGCAACGAGATCTTCATAAAAAAACCCTACTAAGGGAAGGGAGACACGCCGGTAATTCTGTCGTAGAGATGAGTCAACGACCTTTCAATGTCAGCGGCAGACTCGTTCAGTAAAATCGGTGTCGAGTAAATAATTAACAGTATTATATATACATATATTACATTCATATGTATATAACATACGCATATATTACATATGCATATGTTACATTTCCTAAGAACAACCCATTATGTATCTCTTGTTGACATTTAATGATTTTTCCTCGAAATAAGTATTTAATGGATTGTTTATCGCGGGCATTTGATAACATACAATAGAATATTTTATTTGCTTATGATGAGTATATCTACATTAGGGATGTAGCAAATTTTCACATTATGCTTATAACGATGTAGCGTACAAATATCATCATCATCATCATCATCAACAACAACAACATCATCCGACCACAGCAGTAGCCTGACGGAAATAGGTCTCCCTGACAGTTTATAATATCTACCTATGGTAAATATAATTGTAATTAATTTGACGATCATTTAACAACCTGTACATATTATTGAAAACAAAATATGTAACTATATTCTATTAATGTTATTATCATCTATCTCTTGATTGCAAATTAATTCCATGTGCCACAGTTTCACGCCCACTGGAATATTTGTTCACATAACTGCGCATTCGTTTACTTAAGTGGCTTAAACTTTATATTTATATTACACATGCATACATTTGGAATTAAACGTAAAATCACACCTGTAATCCCCGAAGAGATAGGCAGAGGAGTGTAGTACATTCCCACGTTTCACCAGTTACGCTGACGTCCCACTATGGAATAGGTGGTGAGTCTATTGCTCTACACACGGCACATATCCAGGCTTCGAGCCACTACTACAAAATTCAAATCAAGAAAAATCCAATAGTGTCCGACCTGATAATCAAACCC
>DWTO01004841.1:0-11190 GCA_018244755.1 Jemadia pseudognetus
TTTTATGCTCCTGCGTCCGCGCAATTTTCGTAAAAAGGGGTCCAAAGTTTTTGCATCACGTATTAATATATAGATATAATACTTGTAAAGCATTTCGACTGCGAGGGCCGCGACCTGTCAGAATATGGCCGTCATATTTGAATCGGCAACCTAGCAACACATAAAGAAATATTCACTGTGGGTGAACGAACTCAGTACCAATGTTTGACCAAACACAACCAAACGTTCAACACGTCCAGCCGACACTCGACAATGATTTGACCAACCGTAACCAACATACCCTGATAATATCTGTAACACCATATTACGCGCAGTCTGACGCGCGAGCGGCTCTCGTCAAAGAAACTAGCCACGCCCATTTCCGTGTGTAAGTACAGCTTTTCTGTCTGCTGAATTTATTATCAATTTAAATTTACTAGAGTGCTTTTGATTATCGTTATTTAAAAATGAAGAGTATAATGAATGTTCAAGAAGCATCACCTCTTTGTAAGACTAGATACTTGGCGCTATCTGTCTGTCCCGTAGGGAACCTGGCGTGATAATATGATCATAATGTTATGTACCTTATGGAACAACTTTATTACCTAATTTTGCTCAAAATTCGGAATATCAAAAAACAAAAAATTACGAGTGAAAAATTTAATACAGCTCATTGCTACAATTCAATAAATCAGTTTCTACGAGCAATAGGTAGGAAATCGATTTGAACGACTACCTACACAGTTCTATAAGCGTAACGAAATGAAAATGTATATAAAAAAAATCCCGATTGATTGTTGCGTGTTGACTTTGATTTATGAAACACACTTAACAATAGACTTTAAAGTGACAGCGCATACTATTTTTAAGCGACTTTGAACCTTAACACCGTGTAAATAAACGCAATACAGCATATTTTGGGTGAATAAGGATTGTACCGATGACAAAAAAAAATATTATATTCAATATAACCCAAGTGATTCAATATAAGGGTGCGACTCGACCGGTGCGAAATTCAAACTTGGATCGCCCGTTGATAATAATTTGAACAATAAGTGTACTATTGTTGACTTTATGCCCATTATAACTTTTTACGGTTTAACAAGCTCGTATTTTTACTTATCTCGTTTCGCGAATTGTTATTGTATGTTTTTGCGAGGGGCGCCGCTACCCCTGGCACCGGGGCCCCCACTTGCGGCTGTAATCCGACAGGGGTGTGACAGAGCTTTAAATCGCATAATTTTTAGCGCCGTATTACCCGAATTTTATTTTTTCCTGTTTCGTATTATATTTTTACGTAATTTCAAGACATTCCCGTTTTTGACTCGCTTATGTTCTTTCTCCTGTTATAATAATTCGCATAAATTAGATGTACAAATAAATGTTGTCAAACGCAGCGTTGGAAATAAAGTGTATTATCTGTAATAAAATAATTATTAACAAAATAGCAAGCAGATTTGATCACTACATTT
This sequence comes from Jemadia pseudognetus, assembly GCA_018244755.1. NCBI lineage: Eukaryota > Metazoa > Arthropoda > Insecta > Lepidoptera > Hesperiidae > Jemadia > Jemadia pseudognetus. The sequence goes on from DWTO01004841.1 coordinate 1,452, forward strand.
AATATGCTTGATTCCACACGCCCCTGCATGTTGAATCCAACAATTATTCAACTCGGGAACATACTTTAATGCATTCTATTAGAACTATAATCTCATACGCATTCACACAAAGGAACACTTCGCAATCTTGCATAAATACACGCTAGATGTTGTATGAGTTAGTAACTAATTGACAATCGTTCCTCATCATCATCAAATTTCCTAACCTTCCACTCATAAATGCGGGTAAGCTTTCACAAGTGAAGTTAAGGTTTTATATGTATGTCATCGGCTGTGCTGACGAAGAACAGCTTGGTACAGACGTAGACTTTATAGGGAATTATAGGAAAATTCTAAAGTGTTCTACGCCACAGCCACGCCACGCCAACAAAAAACTGGGTTCTACGCCACATTTTCACTTATCGAAAACTGTTACAAACAAATTTTGATATTCCATAATAAAAATTTCACTTTTGAACGTCGTTTCAACAAATCCCTTAACATGCGAACTGAACATCAAGAGAAATCGAACCGAAAGCGTAACACGTGTTACCGTAATTGTGTCATTGCTCCCATGGCTTCACGCTGATATATTATTTACGTTGAATTCACATTTACTACTTACAACCCATGGAAAACACATTAAGCGTAATAGAATTCCGAGTTGTATGTAGTCACTCAGAAAAGTCTAGGCTTAAACTCATGGTGTCTCTTTCGCTCAACTGCCTACTATAAATTGAAACTACCCTCCCCGTGCAAAAAATCTCACTTAATCGTGTTTCTTACTTTTCTACTTGTTATCACAATGACATTTATAATGTATGTACATAAATCGAGGTGTGTGTAAGAGAAAAATGTAGAAAAGCACGTGAGATCTGTAAGGAGGGATATTTGACGTTCGGTGTTTCCTGCCTCTTAACGGTTCTAGAGTAACAATGAAAGTAACATCACGCCTGTAATCCCGGAAGAGGTAGGCAGAGGAACGTAGTACCTGCACTCCATGTTTCACCAGTTACGTTTACGTACCAATATGGACTAGGTGGCGACTTTATTGCCATACACCGGGCACATTTCCATACTCCGAGCCACTATTAGAAAATCTAAACCAGAAAAATCTGAGTTCCCGATCCGGGAATCGAACCCAGGACCGATCGGCAGTCACCCTTGCAACCAACACGACTAACAAGGCAATCTCTATGTAATATTAATAATAGCTTATTACACTTGTGGTTTCATTACAGTGTAGTGGCTAATATATTATCATTACAGACTGACAGACAATTCAATTTGTATCTATACGTATATATATAGATAACAATCAAATTGTATTGTTCCAAGCCGTCATGTAACGCGCCAGCTGTGATGACCTTTATATAGTACACAACATGGTTCTGTCAATTTCGAAATTGGTTTCATTTGTCGAAAGTTATCTATCTATCTTTGTCCTATAATAATTCTGTAATGGATAAATGTTGGTGTGTACGTATGTTGTAATATGTATGTATTTATGTTTATACACATATACAAAGTTTAAAGTCCAATCTTGTTTTTTTTTAAGTGAATGGGTTATTAGGCAAGCATGCGCCATAGTTCACACCTTCGCTTTCCATCAAGCGAAATTGAGATCCAAGTGCTAGCTTATCTATACAGATAAATAAAATTGGAGTGTCTGTTTGTAATATTAAAATAATTGATTTTTACAAAACGCATATGTATGTACATATATACGGTACATGTACCAAAATAACATTTTTTAAATTTTGTCTGTCTGTTTGTTCCGGCTAATCTATGGAACGGCTGCACCGATTTTAACGGGACTTTCACTGACAGATAGCTGATGTAATAAGGACTAACTTGGGCTACTTTCATTTTAGAATTTCCACGCGGACATAGACGCGAGCACAGCTAGTACTAAAGAAAAAAATACATGTGTACGCATTACATAGGTTTCTTATAGGATTTCTTTAACTTTTCATCTATTCATCCATAATTCCGTACAGCCTCCATAACATAACAGTAGTTAGTGCCACTTGACGCAGAGCGTTTACGATGACGTAATCCTTGTCCATATATTTACATGCCCACATCATCTAAGAAAAATTCCGTGCAACTTCTCCGCCATTTTGTTTTCCGGGCAATAACACTATACGAAAAGCGATTATAACGTTTGTGCACTATAAAACCACATACGCAACGCCACGCAACACATCATGCTATCATAAAAATAGCTTGAAAGTTCATACCAAAAATAATTTTAGCTATAAAAAAGTTATATTTTAAATAATATTATCAGAGTATAATAAAAAAGTAGTTGGCTAATGCAGACAAAGCCACGCTTGAAGCCAGTGAATACGTAATGGAAATAGAATTGAGAAACAATAGCCCAATTCCAATATCCAAATCAGATAGCGGTACAGAAAATCAATTATGTTACGTGGATATTGGCCGCTGTCGACAACAGGAAAGAGCTTAAAGAAAATATTTATACTTTTGACCAGAAGAGATAAGCGATAAACTATAACAATTATAGTAATGATATATTCAATGTTTTTTTTAAAACGTAGCAGTGATAGCCTAGTGGTTTGAAGTTCGTCCTCTCACTCCGGGAGACCGGGTTCAAAACCTAGTGCGCACTTAAAAATGTGCGTTTTAAGTATAAATATCACATGCTATTGGATTTCTGCCCGGTGCATGGCGATAGGCTTACCACCTATTCCATAGTGAGACGTAAACGTAACTGGTGAAATGTGGAAGTGTACTACACTCCTCTGCCTACCTCTTCGGGGATAACAGTCGTGATTTTACGTTACTTTTAAACGTGTTTGTGTATATATGAACAAATGCCTAGACAATTTTAAAAATAATATTTTATCAGGATGTGTTTTTAGCACTAACTTGCTTAAGTGATAAAGCACTTCATTGGTAATATTTGAAAGTGAATTAAGTTTCATTATTCTTCTATTATATTATTATTCTATTCTTTCAGTACTACTTATATTTGTTCTTTTATAACTTAAATAAAAGCGAAAACAAATCGTTTTATATTGCTGATAGGTTCTTAATGTTTTTATAAATCTAACACCAGAAGGGTAAAAGCATCCCTGTATTGTGCATATGAATATGTACATATCTTAGACTAACATCGCAAAGAAATGTCCTGAAATGTTTTTGTTACTTTAGTGTACAAAAAAAGTTTACCCTATTCGCTATTCAATCATCAATATAATTTGTCCCGAATAATGGCTTTAACTTGCTGATTTGCTACTGAATTACGTCCAAATAACAATATCAAATTCCATTTGCGACCATTAAATAATTTTTACAACCAACACATTGTTTGTAAAAGTTACATAACCCTATAACGCTTCAGTCATAGCAAGAGAGTCTACGTTATCGATGGGGTATTTATAACCACCATTGAGCCACTGTATGGCGATAATGGTCGATTTTTTATCTTGCCGGGTGTTTTCGAACATTTTTCAGGGGCCGTTTGATCCGTGCCGACGTAATTGCCCTTTGTACGTGAAAATTGTTGTTGAAAGTCACACCGCCCCGGTCGTTTTTACCCCGAACGGTTTGTGGAAATATTAGATAGTGGGTACTTGTGGGGACGTTATCATTTACCGTGGTCACGTTGTCGACTGTAGTGAAATATGCATATTTTTTACTTATCGATTCATACGTAATATTACGGGTTTTGTGTGAGAAACACGCTTTTAACTGTTTTACTTATTCGGTAAAATGTCTGTAGGTATCTGTACATGTACCGTACAATAAATATAATTATGGAACTTATAGTTCTGACCTGTTTTTGTCATACACGCATTCAATGTCGAAAAGGACCTACCAAATATCTGCTCTCGGAACCGGAAGATAACGTAACTATTGCTGCTTAGTGACAGAAACTTACACAGCTGCGACACCTACAAAGCACAAATATGCAAAGGAAACTAGTACCTTAATCTATCGAAACAAAACCTTTGATCAAATGCCGCACTGGCATGGACAAAATGTGTAAAGAAATAAAAGCCCGATCCATCGTAACATCCACAATAATCCGGTTACGCGTAGTTATAACCGGTTACACCCGGTTATAAGGAGTTACGCGCGGTAATAACAGGTTAGATCCGGTTATAAGTAGTTAAGCGCGATATACAGGCGCTCGTAAATTTTACGTGCGCCAATATCGTGTTGAGGGAACGTCGTGTACCGCTTGTTCGGGTAAATTGAACACAGGCCTGATCAACATGCTCGTACGTTCTGTGCTAACGGAGTGACTGTAGCAATTTTATAGAGACGTACGTGCTCCAGGGCGAGAACAAGATATTGCTGTGTTTTGAATTTTATTAATATTTTTTTCAGATAAATTCTTGTATAAGTCACAGTTCTGTTTTTTTAAATCTTAAAACACCCTTAACAGCTGTCCTTTGAACTGTTACAACAGTTATTATTAGGCATATTATCGTTTCGTCTAAACCGAAAATTTGAAAGACTTTTGTGAGTTATATTACATAAAATATGTACTGTAATTGACTTTAACACTAAAGCCCTTTATTCTTTAAAATTTGGTTACAAAATACCGAACCTATGTAATTAAATCAATTGAATAAAAAAGTAACCGCAGCTCAGCCCTACTTTATACCGAATCCCTATTCTAGGTCGGTGTCCCTATTCCATAACTGTATCGTATCTCGATCGATTAGTCATTCCGCGCGACAGATGGCCGCCCCAATCAGCCAGTAATGAGATCCTCGCATTGTGTCACCGTGTGATTGGGGCGACAAATGACTGTTATAGATTGGCCTCGAATATGTGACACACATCGCTAATAGCAGCCGCCGTAATATTGCATCGCTGCTCGAATGACATTGGGTACTGAAATTTTTGTTTTGGATTCTGTAAGCGAAAAAAAAACATTGTCTCACGGTTGACCTATGTCCAGTGGACTTATACAGGTTGATGATAATGTTATGTAGTTTATTTAAACAAACGCTTAATACACGTACCTATTTCTTTTATTCAAACACCTTGAACTGTCTGAAGCACCGTACTTCAGATACGTTTACTCTACACTTTCATACAAATATGTACATATATCTGTTATGTCACCGTAGTTACACTTTCACTTTAGCAATACCATTTCTTTCATCACGTGGAGAGTTTATGTTTATTTACAAAGTTTTATTTAAGGTTTATCAACCAAATTATAGTTACCTCTATTGTTAAAGTACACGTGATCAACACGCACTTTAATTAGGATAAAATTGATATTTAAATATTATTTAATATATTTTTCATATTCACGTCTTTAATTCATTCGTTTCATTCAATTATGTGCATCGTTTTAAGAAAATATCAATACATTCCGACAGGTCATCATCGTCTTTGATATATTCCAATATCGCATCATCACATCCATTTATCAAATAGTCGATATATTGCTCGCGACGCATCGCTATTCGCGCGTCTGTTAATAGTGTGACATCACTTGAATATGTTTTTCCCATCTCATTTCAGCATCGCGATAACATTGCGGTCTGAATAATGAATGTTGCGTCTCGTGTAAACAAATCGTGTCGTTTTGTCCTCGCGTCTTTAAACATCATCCAAGAGACATACACACGTCCCATGATAGAATGACTCTCGGTACCGAAAGAATAACGAGTGATTTTTCATAGAACATATTTACGTGTTTTTATTTTCATGTCAATTTATCGTTATATTTTTGAGATGAAACCTTTGAAAACAGTGTATGTTGAAGTATTAGATTGTAGTATGATTATTTATTGTGCCTGATATATTATACTAAAATTATATAAATCCCGCATTGGATTTCGTGAAACGGAAGACCAATTTCTAGTTGAAAGGAAGACAAATTCTAGTTAATTTTTTCGAAGTAACATTGTTCGAAAACTAAGATTGTTGCTATATTTTCAGTGTCTTTTTATTTATCTTCCATATCAGTTCAAAATATATCGAAAAGTGCGAAATAAAAACGTTAACTAGATTGATCTTCTTAAGAGTCAAATTTCAATGTAATGTTTGTGGTTTTTATTCTCGTTTTGTCAGTTTAACGTACACAGCTGCTTTCACTGCTGCAGTTCTTCTACGTTATTGATGTGAAGAGAAGTCGCCTATGGTATTATTTACTGGCCAACGTTATTGTAACTAAATTGATACTGAAGTTTTGAAAGAGCTAAAACAACGCTCGTTTCTTAACATACAGATGTAAGGCGCCGTTAATCCGGTACCCAATTCTACGACTATTCGTTACGTAAAATCTATTTGTATCCTAATAAGTTGGTTTAATTTGTCACTGCGCTGACAATTCCGCTAGTGTAACAACTGTTTCTTCAGCATTAATTGTCCCACACAAGTCTGTAGTTATAGGTTACGAGTACATTTCATTATTTTCTCGTAAATACTATGATAATATTGTTTTCTACGCATGTCTGAAGTGTAATTATTTAATCTTTGACTAGATACACACAGAACAAAACGTTTGTCCCTATTGTATCGTGTGTGATCCTGTTTTATTTTATCGAAATCACTCTCCATTCTAAACTTTATTTCATTTACAAGATGATTAAAAAACGTATGGCTACTTAAAAGTAAAAGAGGTAATAGAAACTTGCCTTAATTGCCTGTCTACCACCGAGAAATAGGCGTGACAATACCCCATGCCTGTAGGTAGGTTAACAAAACAAACTCGCATGAACACAGGTGTACGAAACAGTTGGAAAGCGACGAACGCAAATCGATGGGCCCTTTACAAGCGCGGTAACAATGTTTGCTATACATACGGCATCGATGCTGCGCCCGGTATCGGTCGGAATCGTTACACGTGCTTGTGACCGATAAAGAACCGATGTTTGAGGCGATAAAAACGTTTTGTTTCCCTCTACACTAGTACGTACATTTATGAGGTTTTTTTATTTGTTTTTTCAAATTTCCATTCACAACAATGTACGCTTAGAAGTACACTACAATTAGTACATGACTATGGATACTGCTTTCCGTATGTCGTACTATTCCGTGCTGTGATCTGTACAACGATTATGTACTAGATATGTAATTTATGAATGTATGAAATTAATATAGTAAATATCTTGTCGAGTAGAAAGCGCAACTGCTGAACGATAAGTCCTGTGTTCGATATCCCCGGACGGGTAATATTAGGTATTTCCAACTTGAAAGTCCTAGGACTAGCCCTGAGCTAGGGTTGGTGACGACAATACTCACTTATTTCAGGCTGGAATATATAATTTAACTGGTGGAACTTGGGAGTGCACTACACGCTTCTGCCTACCTGTGTGGGAAATATAGGCGTGGTTAGGAGGACATAATTTTCTTTGTAATTGGAATCAAATGACTCTATGTGTATTGTACATATATATATAAACTTGTATGGGACGAATTACGCAGTCATGAGAAATAATAAGTAGTCAAGAGTCTTCGAACAATATTGACACTACAAATAGTACGGTATCAGGAATCGTTACAAGCGTCGTCGACCGATAAAGTATCGATAATGAAACGATATCACAACGATAACGCCGAGGTTGGTTACTCCTTGCGAAATACGTAACTTTGTTGTATTGTAACATTTGGTTGCACTAATATTAAATTTAAATATTCATTTTTCAAAATATGGTTAAAGTTCTGTCGCCGGTTCACGTATATACCTACTATGAAAGAAAGAGATACAAAGAAAAAATGAATTTATTCACCTATTAAGAAACCAAAAAAAACTTCTAAAAATTCAAAAAAATAATGAATACAGTCAAAATAGTAATAATATAAAAAAGGGAAAACGTATAAAACATGATAATAAAAATAACAGGCTTCCTTACTTTAAACAATCTGTGCTGCTGTGATGACGCTATACTTATACTGGTCAAAAAAGACCAATTCCTACAGTCCTATTTGAAGTTGTTTTTAAATGCTCCTGGTTTGTAGCGACCACTACCTACCACTTTATTTCCCAGCACATACCTGATCATACCAGGTAGGTCCCTCACAGCATAAACAGAGAGCAATCACCGCCAATTCTATATATTTATAGATTTGACGTCCTTAAAATAAACAGCCTCTGACTATGTGAGTCTGACTCCCTATCACCCAGTGCCAGTATCAGTGTGACCCAGTCACCTGTATGGCCAAACTAGGTGAATCTTGGCCCCCAAAACTTGCATTGTACAGTCAATGATTTATAACACTAATAAATATTATCATCATTTTTATGGTATAAATAAACATCAATGTCACTTAATGTGATGTTAATTCAAATTCACGTGTGACACCATCGCCAAGGCGTTTCGTACGTGAGCTAGTTGTCAATGGCAAAGCCACGCAGTTTACCATACATTGTGAGCAGTAATATTTCTTTGTATAAGTTCTGTGTTTAACTTATAGCTACGTGAAACATATAAACGTCACGCCAGTAATCTCCGAAGATGTATGCAGAGGAGTGCAGTAGGTACCCTCCCAGGTTTCACCATTTACCTACGTATAAGTCCTATTATGGAATAGGAGGTGAACCTTTAGCCATACACCGGACACTAAGAAAACTAAGAAAAATCCCATAGTACCCGATTTGGGATTTGAACCCAAGAACTCTCGATCGGCAGTCGCGAGTGCAAACACTCGAACAACGACGCAGTAAATTACCTGAAGCGATCATTTCAATATAGTTTTTTGTATAAGTGCGTTTATTTATCTATCCATACAGTCATTCGGTCATCAATTTTTTCCTTCCTTCATTTATTCATTTATTCATGTTATCTTCCTTCAGAGGTGTACAATCCATCAGCCTACAACGTAAAGAACGTAATAACTGAAAATAAAACCTCACACAGAATATGTTCCGCGTTCCGAGAGCTATATTTTTTGCGAGCAAATCGTAACTTTCAATAAAAACACAGCGCGGAAATTTGTATTCAACTCAGTGGAGTAGTTATTGAAGAACAACTTACACCAGTGCCTTTTCTAACCTGTTCCGCTTCAGACCAACAAACTGTAGTAAGCGATAGAAAATAAAAAATACGTATAGGAAGAATGGACAAATGAACGTAATCGAATTAGATATTATATACATCGTCACCTCAGGAGCCTTATGGGTTATTCAGACAGAACCGTGTACCAAATATATCTCTATAAACGCACGTCAATTTTGGAGAGTTTTGACTTCCACCAATATCTTATCAATTTGGTCAACATATGTGAGTCTTGGTTTCCGTCGGTACCTGCATGCGACATTCGTAGTGCATAGTTTAAAGATTAGTGGTGGATTATAATTTAAGATATTTTTATATAAATGTAATGCTGAGAATGAACAGGGACTTATATTTAGAGGCACTTAATTGTTTGATAATATAAAAAATGTTTACAAACATATCAATGCCTCGTTGGTCTAGTTTTAAGCGCGACTGTTGATCGGGAGGTCCTGAGTTCGCTCCCTGAGCGAGGAGCCTTGTTTTGTTGCCTTTGTATGGAAATATGCTCACCTTTAAAATGATGAGACATAAACCGTAACTGGTGAGATGTGGGAGGGTATTACACTCCTCTGCCTCTCTTAGGGGATTACAGGCGTGATGTTACTTATCTACACAACATGTACTTATCTACATTTCATAGAAAAAATTAGACCAACTTAACGCTTACAGATAAAAAATTAGATTTCTTTAATGCTATTTCTAGATCTTTCTTCGTGCATGTGGGCATACTATCGTTTATAGTTTCTCGCCGACTATAAAACTTA
>DWTO01004842.1:0-11190 GCA_018244755.1 Jemadia pseudognetus
GTAGGAAATAGTAGGAATACGTCAAGACAATAGAGATGGAGATATTCGGAATTCTGTGCTCTTTGTCTGTCGTGTGAGGGATCCGGCGTGATGGTACAACGATAATAATAATAATAACTTTACACGCATGTATTCTATTGTCGCCCGAAACTATCGGAAGGTAACACATCGATGAGTAGAAAACAATGAGTCATAATGTAATAACAATATTCTGTAGTCAGAAATGTGATACAACACGTTTAATTCTCTTTACGCCCTTTGTTAAATTCCCTTACATTTGCTGTTCAGTCTAGACTTGGGGAGAGGGAGTTGACCTTTAAAATATCCGGCGCGCCGTCTCGACAAACTGAGCAAATTTTAATGCTGTGTATTTTATCAAAACGTTGATGTATTTATTTTAAAATGAGTATTCTGTTGATGTACCTATATTAAAACTACTTCCTTATCATAACTTGTTACCGCACTTTTGCACGTCAAATACAAAGTAATTTTCTTTATTAGAAGTGGGTACACTATAATTTAACGTAACTTAAAAGTATTTGCAAGTAGAGTTCCATCATAAGTTCATTTTATATTTCCGAGGTTGTTGAATTATAATTAAAATACACTAGGCCCGTAACAAGGTTACCGCCGCATTTCCATTTCTAGCCCTTGAAAATGTATTCGCATTGTATTTTTGTATTATTGACGAGTTTGATTGATGAATCCGGAGATTAATGAGACTGTGCAATTGATATTGCTAGAGATGTATGGACTATGGATGTACATATATGTATGTACGTCTAACTCGCTAATAAAATTTTATTATTGTGGATATAATACTTAATGTCAAATCAAGGTTACAATTGCGCGTTGTATTGTGTTATTTATTATTTACGAACGAGCATAAATTGCAAAACTCAATATCGGGACGGCTGTAAAATTTATGGTTTTCGATGGACACCTTTGTGCGTCGCGTGAGAAATATTACGAGGCATTGAACGGGCGCGCTTGAAATTCACAGAAGGGCCGACGACGCTTTCCTGGACGCTAGGGGCGTGTTCCTACGGCGACTGTCGTAATGGCGACTCAATCGCAATATGGCCGTTTGATATAGACATTATTTCGTACACAACATTATTACTCCTTATAACGTCATACGTAACATCGCGCCTGTAATCCCCGAAGGAGTAGGCAGAGTAGTCTAGTAGTCGTATTTTTTATCTGTCATATACGACACGGAATAGGAGGCGAGCCTTACACGCGGAACAATTCTTACGAATACTTTGTTACAATATAATCATATAATAATATAAAACAACACCGTCAAATTGATTTAAATCAATTTACCGCAGCAATGGACTTGATACCGACAAGTTAACCTGATGTGGTGTGAGTTACTCAGAATGTTTCTAGTATCGCAGGACTAAAACATGCGACAGAAAGTCGACGGCAGGTACTTCTAATACACGTGCATCGATAAAAACTCTGGCGGTCGTTCAAACACACGCATATCGAGCGATACATATGTACGTACATAATAAAATTCACGTCGCCTGTGTAATTGCAAAAAAAAAACCGCCGTATGGACCGGTCTCAAGCCGTGCCGGCGTTTAACTCGAATTTCACTCAAAAGTAATTACGTTTACTGTCATTCGCGATAACACCACATTTATACGTGGGTCAGTTTACAGAAGTGAAGTTCCTCGTTGCTGTCGAATGTTCTTAGTTAGGTACTAGCTGCGCTCGCTTCTTACAATCGCATATATATTTTTATTTTTGTGTAATTGTAAAGAAAAACAATTGTGTTTATCGTGGTCGGTGAAATTATACAATTTGTTACATTTATGCCTCTACATTTATATTTAGATTTAGGCTGCTCTTCATGAGATCCTATGTGCGAAATATTATTGGCTTTTTCTAAATTGAAATTCCCAGTTTCGATTTGAGCCTTGTGTACCTACTACAATAGTTTCACCCAACTATTCCATAATGGGCCCTATAACGTAACGCAGTGTATTACACTCCTCTGCCTACCCCTTCGGGGAAGTCCAAGTTTGATATTATATGTAAATAAATATCATCCTTTTGTGAAGACCTTGGTCTCAGCGTTTATTAAGTAAATATTGCCGTTGTTCATTGTTACAGACAACCGTTCAATCGAATACATAACTATGATTTTTCTATACAAATATTGTTGTTTTTTGCATCAATCCATACAAAGTTATAAGAACGCTAATATAAGGTACAATATAATTCATATTTATGTTATAGAACGCCTCCACCCGCCGTCCACTGAGCAATCTGCCTGTCATTTTTTACCGCCCAGAGCTCAGCACGTCGATGTAATTGCTCATTGTCTTATAACTCTTATTTTATGTACCTAGTCATCTCATCCATGTTCCATGTGACTCGTAAATCGGAAAAAAAATGCACTGCGAACATTCCAGAAATAGTTTTACTCGTTATGCGTTGACAGAAACAAATAACAATTTTAAATTACTGCTTCATCTAAAATGTTTTACATTTGTTAGCCGTCCTAGTGAGCACAGTTTGTTTTTGATAAATCAACTGTAATATAGCGGTCCATTTTGTTTGTACCTACATATGAGTTAATCCTATTTCAGGTTATTTAAAAACGTTACTTCACGTATTCATTTGTCGACGTTATCGAGCATGTCATACGTAATATGTCTTTTTGATTAAATCTTGTATAAAATTGGGAGCGTGTCATTCCGGAGACCTCAAGATTGTTTTATTTAAACTTTTCAAAACGAATACCTCCACCTGCGTTTGTAACCCAATTCTAGTTTTCGATTCGACAAAAATGATTAGTAACATGCTTTCATATAAAATGGGCCTGATTTAACTCCCACTCGCGCCGATTCCTCTCGTCTGTGGACCTCTACAGTCTGTCCAAACGCAGCGGCTGTGTTGTGTCAACGCGCCGGACAGTCACATTGTTCAACAACTTGGAACACGTGCAAATTCTTGCCCGCTTGAAAGGGACGCTGGGTTAGCAGTTAGTACGCTGTCACGTAGCAATACATAATTGTGTATAATCAGTGTGTACGGATTCTTCATTAATGACTGTTAGGCTAATGTACGTAATGCTTACTGCGCTTTAGTCATTTGTATGCAATATAACAAAGCGGCCCAACAGTATTGTGAGGAACGCTTTAGATTGGTTTTATTTTTAAAGTTTAATTACCTACCTCACTCTCCTGTCTCGTCTCGTCTCGTGCCGCGCAAGGTTTAACGTACGCTGACTCAGAGAATATCCGGTGGCGTTTCGTTTGAATGTATGTATGAGACAGGATAATTTTTTTTGAAGGTTTCGTTAACATTTAATAATAAAGAACCAAATTATAAAATTACATTGATTTACGTTATTTTCCTTCTGCCCAAAAGTATCGATTCAGATTTCCTAAATTAAATATTTTTTAAATTCTTTCATATATATAATTGATACTTAGATATACAATGAACACCTTGTTTAATATTCCAACAAGCGCGATCTCACCTTTAGCTGTTAGGTATGTTGACGTGCGATTTCCATATTGTTATGTAACTGTGAATAATAAAACAAATATACTTTAAAGATCTGGCAATTAGCAATCTGGAATTAGCACTCTAATTTCGCTATCGAAACCGGAGTCAAGGCTCTGCTTGACCCCCCCGTTGCGTTACACATACTTTAGCGCTCTTGGAAATGATAGTTATTGCTTAACACAAAAAAAAATACAACGACTTCACAAGTAACCCGTCGCAGCTACCAATGTCAGATACAGATAAAGGAAACTCAATCTCTCATATATAAAGTACAATTATACAATAACTCTGCTTATGACCTGGTTTCGATTCTTGGAAGCGCTTTATATTATTTTACATACATACATATCATCACGCCAGGTCCCTTGCGGGGTAGGCAGAGAGCACGGAGTGCCAAATATATTATATTATTTTAAACCGTCATTAAACTTTTAAGGTAGGTATTCCAACGCATGAACGATCGCCAAATGTGGGTAAATCTGAGCAATCAATCAAAAAGTTTCGAACAGAGGCCCAGCCTTTACATATCCGATCCTTCTGCTCTGCTGACCCAAAAAAAACGTGTTAAAGATCCGCATTTTATTTTCGGATGATACGTTACAATCCTGTCGGCCAAACTACAATTTGTATAAAGCTTTACAATTAATTTAGTATCTATATATATTTTTATAATATTGATATGCAGTCCTATTGTTCTTTTGCTACTCGACACACATTCTGATTGTTTCCGTTTTTATGATACGAACCTTATTCATATTCTGTTTATAAATTCGGACTGAATATCCGGTCACCTTAAGGCCAAACTTCGATTAAGTTCATTTTGTCCTTATCTATGTATACTTGTATCTATGTATGCTTTTAAATCAGACACTTTCGTTGTACTGTATTTAATTATCAAACTAATAATCACTCGCTATTTCATAGTGGGACGTAAACGTTAACTATTGTTACGTGGGAGTGTTCTACACTCCGCTGTCTACCTATTTAGGGATAACAGGCGTGATATTACGTTTATATATACATATATGTTTTTAATTTATTTGTCTCCGTTAGTTGCGAACAGTAATAGGTATAAGCCATTATTTAAAATGGCGACAAAATACGCATCCAAATTTATAAATGTTTAGAAACGAATCGTTCACGTGGGCGACGGATCTCGTGCGGCTGTACCGTTTTCGTATAAGGCGGGCCATTGACACAAGACTACAATGTCTGCTAAGTCCATTCTGTTATGTCACGACGGGCTACGTTCGCGGGGAAACAGTTGCAGCCATAAACCCGGTACATGCGTCGTCGTAACTGGTTAAAATAGAAAATGTCACGCTGGCAATGTTTTGGCGACGTGCAATACACGCGTATTCTTAGAAAGACAATTCAGACGTTGGATACGAAAAAAAAGTGGCAGCTTTTACCATCTTACTAACATGTCTTAAAACAACTAACACAGTATTCGATGTTAAACATTATTATTGGGAATATGATCACTAGTTTTAAATAATTTAGTTCTCACGTACATTTTATAATATCCAAAAGTTTTTTTTATTAAAAAGACTATTATTATGAAAACACCGAGTGTCAAATACCAGTACCTATTGGGCGAAAATATGCGATTCGTAGTGTGTATTCCGGGGCACCTTCATCTGTCAACGATCGCTTGCAACTCCTTTTAATAATCCTTCTTGACATCACACTGGCAGTGATAAAGAAACACAAAATAGGAACAATCCTCACATACACACATAAAACGCCGATTTTATCCCCCTTGGAGACAACTGACATTGTGTGACACATCCGGTTCAGAAAAGTTTTGAGTTACAGCCCGCCCGATCATAATTGAATCGAGTTCATTACGAGGCCAGCGTTAAGTAAATATGTAATGCATATATGTACATACATACATACGTTCAACCGGAATACACAGTTCACTGAAAGTCGTTAGAGTGCAAAAAAATAAATTTCTCTTTTCTTTATACGCTACATGTGTACATCTGGCACGGAATGGCTTAATCTGTATTGAGTGTCGTTATGTGCGAATTTATTGATTTTGATTCGTAGCAAGCTGGTCGGTGTAGTTGGCACCTCAATTACAAATTACAATTGTTTAAGGTGTTGTAGGTTAATTATTTTACCCTAGACCGGAATCGTATTTTAAACTGTTTAATTAAACAATTAAAAAAACTACTTGACATTAATATAACGTAACATGCAATCCCCGAGAGGCAAGCAGACGAATGTCGTAGTATTTACACACCCACGACTCGCCAGTTACATTTACATCCCGCTATGGAATATAGGGTGAGCCCATTGCCATACATCGGGCAACAATTTACACTACTAGAAAATCTCAGCTAAATAATCCAGTATTACCTCGCTCGGTATTTGAACCCAGAATCCCTCGATCGGCAGTTGCGCTTGCCACTACTACGCTAATGAAGATACCCTTAACACTTAATAAACAACATCCTCATATATTGACACTCATTATAATTTAAACAGCGTTACGACCGTCCAAATTAATTATATTAGTCTTTTGTCTTTTATTATTTTATAAACGGTCCAAAACTGTTCGCTGTTGGTGCAGCTTCTAAAACAGACGAGAATTCAGAAACGTGAAATTTTAGTGTTATATAACATTAGAAATCAATTCTAGGTAAGACACGTTACTGTTCGATGACATAATATATATGTATTATTGTTATTACTGAATGGCCTCACCGAGGCGGCCGAGGCTCCGGCACGTGTCGTGCGAGAGGACAAGTGATACGTTATCTTGATGATGAGAGCGCTAGGAGGGTCGTAAGGCATACATATATTCAGAACGTCGTACCACCTGAAGGTAATAATAGTCGTAAAATAGTGGCTCAGCGAATCACCTCAACCTATTTCGACCGCGAAGAAGCAGTAGGTATTACTCTGCTCGTAGTTTTCGATGTTGACAGGTAAAGGTAAAACATGGTGGTGTACCAAAGGTGTACCTACTCTCTAATCGGCGAAGTGTAATTTCTATCAAATTTAAGGTTACCCAATAAGTATGTGTCGACTGATCATGATGGGAATAAAATTATTCGTTACGTTATTCTAAATCCGGATTATTGAAAAAGATTTCAATCTGTCGGTAATTTCAAATGTTTTTTAAAGATCGCGGTGATAAAATGCTTAGAGGCGGGCGGCGATGTGCTATACCGATTGTGATTCAACGCTAAAAAATAGAGAAGTGAACTTTTGCCGTTAATGATAATAATAATCGCTAATCCGTGCGCTGGACGCGCCGGATGTTGGAAAATTAAACAGATTCGTGTTGTGATGTATTTTGATAACGCAGGGAAATATGCACCGAACGCATGTAATCTACAGATTGGATAGAAAAAACGTTTTTCTTTCAAACATTATCACTTAGTCATTCCAAAGATATAATATGTATATAAATGTTAATATAAATCAGATCATATCTATGCAATAATCGCTATCGAGTACTCTATCTAATTAGATACCACGAATATATGTTGGATAGAGCAGAACGTCGTTACAATATTACTCTTTGCATCGTGCGACATGGGTTTTTACGCGATTATAATTGTTTATAGATCTAATGTCGATAAGTTCTGGCATATAGTATATAACAATAGTTTTTTGGTTTTATCGTGTTATATAAATATGATTTATATTATTATCAGTGTAAATGATATCTAAAAGGGACCGATTTACTATTGATTATAATCGTTTGCTTCATTTATTTTGAAGTTAGTCAAACATTAGAATGTTTTATTTTTACTTATTATTCCACATGTTAGAAGTTTTTGTAGCGCAATAGTAGGTGGTACTGTTCAATTGTGTTATAATACTTTTAGTATCTATACCAATATTGTCATTTCTGTCATCCTCAGCTGGACAGCGTCCTCCTCTGGGGGCTTTTTGCCCATCGTCCACTCCTAGACACATACCTCCCATGTAGGGTTTTGTCCATAATCCCCAAGTCGCCCATGCCCATATACATAATATTAACAATTCATTCATCTAATATTTTTGTAAATAATAAGTAAGAGAGATTGCCGCGCAGGGCATGCGGGATTGTTATCGCAGAGCATAGCTTTTCGCACGACGTATGCTGCTGCTTTTTAATTACACCTGCTATAATTAAATCTGCTTAACTATTCTGCCTCGTGCAGATAATTTCATTGTATAACTAGCAACTAGTGTAGAATTTAGAATATTATATGAAGCAAACGTAAGAATCATATGGTATGTATAGCATTTATTTAATTTTCATAAATCAT
Organism: Jemadia pseudognetus; assembly: GCA_018244755.1. Taxonomy (NCBI): domain Eukaryota; kingdom Metazoa; phylum Arthropoda; class Insecta; order Lepidoptera; family Hesperiidae; genus Jemadia; species Jemadia pseudognetus. The sequence goes on from DWTO01004842.1 coordinate 7,806, forward strand.
GATTCATGCGTACCTTGCAACGTGTTGTGACATTATCACAATAGTATATGCGTACCTACACACGTGACTACATCAATTGCAAACGCGGCTAATTGATATTGCTCAAACTGCAATTAATGCAGTTATTGTGATCAAGATGCCATATATTTTGTTGTTTGCCGGTTGCTACCCACACGTTTCGCTGGGAATTATTAAATAAGCTGGGGGAATTTTCCATACTCTTTTGAATGTACTCTATTGCTGAAAGTACGCGTACGATATAGTGCATTTATTTCAAGGACTAACGGACGTATTTCACAGTAAATATATTTTCATATTGATTGAACGACATAAGTACCGCCCACAATATAGGTGTTTCGCATTGTTGGTTTATTTGCATTTTGGATTCTCGAACGACACATTCGTTACGTGCGGCCTACACGCTTATTATCATTTTATTACAAAAGTTTCTCAGAAGCCACCGCATCTGTTGGTGCGAGCCGTATCGAAAAAACCCTTGCACAGTTCTCGATACCGGAGCATGTAAGCGGAAAGGGCAAGACAAATTCTCAGTTGCATAGATTGTCCTGCTTAATCGCTGCTGTGTTTGCATATTTATTCTGTCAACGGAGATCGAATAATTTATAGGTACATATCTAAAACTAATTATATATGTATGGACCACACCCTTCCTCTCGGGATAACCTACACATAATTACACATTCCTTCAACGTAACATTGATGATACGATGAAGATGACCAATCCTATAAGATCTTGTATGTATGTAGTTTATCGGATCACAGTGCACTAAAAACTGATAAGGACCGCGTCCTGAATTCTGGTTTTATACTGTACAATGGAAATGACGAAACTAAGTTTGAATAATAATAAAGCGAGCTATTTACTCCCAATATTTCTTTATTTATCCCAATTTAGACTACTCCGCTTACGGGGACTACGACAAAATATATTGTACTTTACACTGTACCATCATTATTATAATCAGGGTCAGTGCTTTTATCTATTTAATGTTGAACTGAGGTCTCCTCTCTAAATGAGAATGATTGAACCCATACACTTTTAACGCGGGAAAAGTAAAGTAACGGTATGCAAAATAGAAGTAGGTTTGTCGCGTCATTTTTAGCGTATGATCGTTAAAAAAAAAAAATATGACACAACGAGTAGTGTACGACATGTAGTGTAAAATTATTTTGACCACACAATAACTGTAATATTGAATGTTATCTTAATGTCAGTGTTGGAGCGCGCATCTATAAAAATATTGAGCAGACACAATATATTATTGAAATTTCACAGACACCGTCATATAGATATTAATTAATTAATATTTATTATATCACTACCAATGACAAAAAGAAAATAAACAGGTGACGTAAAAGTTTTGTTACTTATTAATGAATGCTATTGTTTTTAACCGACGTTGTTTGCTCACGGACAATAAATTAATGACTGGTACCACACATTTCTAACGAATAAATTGTTTTACAATACGCCGAACGTCATTGACCGCTCCAAAAGTGTTTACGGAGTCCTCGCAAATGAACTTTGGTTTGGTGATATGTACATCAATTGTTATCATTCTGACACACATGTCCACATTTTAGACCAACTAAGTATTCATTCATCAAGTCAGTGTAGATAGCTACTAGAAACATTGAAGGTTTGCGATATTTATTGCGAAGTTGTTACAACTCGAGCCAATAAGTAAAGTTCCAGGGAGCGATGCTTCTAGCAAGCGGAAGCGATGCAATAACTCTCGATGAATAAAAATAGTGTTACCGTCCACGTTCTTGTGAATTTGCGGCCATTTACTGCATTGTTTCCATTAACCCCGCGTTTACTCAGAAGTCGCGCCTCGTACGTAGAAGCTCCTCAGTAATTTATACAACACATCGCAATTCAGAGGGGAAGGTTTAGTAACATATTGAAGGAAAAATGTGTATATAGTGCAATTCCAATAACACCACAACAATTACATACAATAATTTTAATTGTTGTATGAATTACACTTCAGCAATCGATTATTTATTAATTTATTCATATATACGCAACTATATAAACATTACAGATTTTTATATTTAAAGACGTCAAGAAATACCTCAATAATTAAGCCGATATGTAATCAGATGATATCAATAGTTAAATCTTATAGAATAACCGCACTGTTCATATGAGCTAATACTGAAGACTTTCATCTCAGTACGTCAGTAGTTGACAACGTCGACTAAGCTCGGTGGCCGGGCGTTCGCGTAAAGTTTATATAACCGGCGCGTCGGCAAATATTGCACGGTCCGTTTTAATATATAAGGTGACATTATACAACTTTTGTGCTCTTGTGAAATTGCATCAATGTTCGGCTTTGTTTAGATGCGTGCAATTTCACAAGATTCACGGGCGGCCCGCACCGCAATACTGATTGCAACATGCAATATTTAGCGATGCACTTGTATTATACAAAGTGGGGACGACACCTGAATAAGATATGTCGAGATAGTTTTCATCGTTTCGCCGTAAGATCTAGATAAGGGGCGCGCGACGGGAAATGTTGTTTACATTTTATATATCTTTCTTATTTGTTTACGATGTTAGCGGACGTGCCCTATTTTACGGAACTCGCGTGTAAATGGGGAAAGTATCCTTCTGACTTATTTTTTTTATGGGATTTTTTTGGGATCATAAAGTCAATTAGTAGGTACTATTTTAGAATTTTGGAAATGAGTCTTACGAGTTACGAGTACGACTAAGTATATGATTTTATATAAATTGCTCTAATTAATGACCGTTGGGAGGTTACACAAAATTCTTCCAAGTAGCAAAATTTAGGACTAAGTAGTATTGGAAGTTGCCAATTGGTTCTCGACAACGCGCGAGTTCCAAAAAAGTTACCAAAGCAGGCGGCAGTGTGATACATTGTATAACTTCGTGCTTTCTATTTATAGCAGGTTCGATTACATCAGGTCAAAATTACCATACGCTTTACATGTCGGAAGGTGTAATTAATTTTGAACTGAAAAATGTACGGTATCAATAACAAAATAAATATTTTACACTTTTTAAAAATATTACTTTTTACTTCCTTTTTAAGAGAGAGCATACTTTGCACTGGCGTTTTGCGATATTTTCGTAAGAGTAATTTTTGACAATTTGCATTTCGATTTTTATCATTAAAGTCACATAAATAAAAGTGACCAATCCATCTTGTTACGATCGAAACTCATTTCTTACAAGTAAACATCGTATTCAGATATTGTATACCGTCATACATACATACATACATATCATCACGCCGGGTCCCTTGCGGGGTAGACAGAGAGCACCGAGTGCCAAATAGCTCTATCCTTACAGACCTGCCGCGCCTCCTCCACATTCATCATTCTCTTCATA
>DWTO01004843.1:0-11189 GCA_018244755.1 Jemadia pseudognetus
CACAATTCACCAGTTACGTTTACGTCCCACTATGGAATAGGTGGTGAGCCTATTGCCATGCACCTGGCACAAATCCATTGAAAATTGTAAAAATTTATAGTACAATATTATTATGTATTCAGTTAAATTCGAGATTTGGTATACAGGTAGAACGGAAATAGCTTCTTTCAGCGAAAAATTCTATTATCCAGTAATGAATGCGATATAATTTGAACAGGTGACAGAAACCCGTAATATACGTTAATGTTACCTGAATCTGATTATATATAGTTTACTAAGGTAACCCCTTTAATTAACAGTACTATTTCAATATTTGAGAATGCGAACAATTTCAGTAAAGGAAATTCAATGACAGATAAAAATATTGATTGATAAAAATAATAATAGAATATTTGTTTTTAATCCGAAATATAGAAAAGAACATTCTGCTTAAATAGCATTAATTGGCGAAAATACGTCTTTAAATTTGCTTCCATAGTGAGAGGCAATTAATAAACTCGATAATACCAATGAAAGGTCATACAGTTGTTTAGTGTTATAATATAGATACATGCTTATTATATACATACAATATTAAATTACACCACTGGATAGTTATAAGATCAAAGATTTTTTTGTGATGAGTGCGTACTGTGGACTGAGACGCGTCGTGTGGTACGGAGGAGCGGGCACTCACACTAAGGTCATGTCACAGCGTCACGTAATTTCCGTTTAGATTTAGTATCACTTATGATCAGCGCCAACCTTCGTTTAAATCTCATTTAGTGAGTTCTCGTCAAGATTTATCGATTGAGTAAATAATTTTTTTTTTATAGTTGCAGTAACGTAGGTATATAATGTTCATGTAAAAACATTGAATTAATTTTGTAATGGCGACCTATACTCATTAAAAAACCAAATAAAATATAAGAGATGTGCACAATTAGAAAGTGCTTTACAAGGGCAACGTAATGATACCCATAACGGCCCATATGAAACAGGAAAGCTTTGTCGAGTATTCAATAAAATGTCGGGACTCAGCCGATCAATAACAGCGCCTGTACATATGCAGCTAGGTCGTACAAACGAATCATCGAAGGGGCCAGTACATCTGTACCCGGGATAGGGAATATGTTACCATCGCAAAATAATACCTGTTACAGAGACGTATTCATGTAAAACACACAACTGTCTCTATAACACAGTCATGCCCCGATTATGTTTATAGACTGTTGTTACAAACCTAGAAGATTCTAGAAATCGCATACTGCCGTCGAACAATCTACATATTAAAATGATGTGTCATCGAAAATTCCACGGGTAACTCGTAATAAATATTTTTGTTTATTTTATTAACATTACATTGTTGACTTTTATTACTTTCGACTTACTTTTAAATACGCAGAAATTTTAGATAAATAGACGACTATGAAACGGAAACTGAAAGTAATTATATACATAGTTAAAATTGCAAACAACATTTATAGTACATCCATAAAACTTATCTTTGAATCGTCACTGGCATTTTATCAGATTTCGCAAGTTATGCCAACACTGTGTTACATTGCAAAAAAAGACACCATCTTGTCGCTACCGTCGTCACGATAATCTTACATAGTATTTGTATACTCTTTGACGATAATAAGAGTAGAACACTAGCCTTACAATAATATATAATTATAGCGGAAGGTCCGCGAAGGACAAAAGTCCGCGAAAGACGTAAAAAAGTACAAGAACGTGCCACGAGTACTTTGTTTATGAAAAGGAGAAAATTGTCGTTTCTGCCGTTTTTTGTGCGAATTGAATTTTAAGAATAAATCTAGTTTTACGAAGGAAAAAGTATATACCGATGACTGTTCCTGTCTATGCTGACTCTTATTTTTTCTGCGATTATTTTGTATAAGTATTCGTTAGCAGGAAATTAACTATGGTTTTTGAAATATGTATTGCGTTTACAAAGTTCGTCTATGTCCACTGTTCACTAAGATTTATGACACATAGAAACACGCAGCAAACTATTGAATTTTTACATTTTGTGTACCTAATAATAGGTGTTTCTTTCGATCACTCGATCTCAATAAAAAATATTATATCTAAAACTAAGTTACATCTTACAGCATCGCTCTTGGCTCAACTATTTCGTAACTTTGCATAAATTATTAACTGGTTTTGGCGAGGGCTACCTTCGTTATTAAAATACAAACTTACTGCATAATTCAGGCCAGTCAGATCTGGATCGCCATTTTTCAACCACTCATAAAATTCCATTGCATTATCAGTCGGATCTCCTTCGCCGTACGTTGCCATGCAAAACACGGCCAAGGAATTTGTTATTTCCTTTAGCTTCGTTAATTCTTCCTAAAAAAGATGGTTATCAATGTTTGCATAATAAATAATTGTTACGTATTTTTCAACACTTACTTTTATCGCTTCTTCATTTTACATCTATTTATAATTAATAGATTGTTTACAGATGTGTATATAAATTTTGTTAAATATATACGTTTTTCTATTCATAACATACCATATCACATTCTTCTGGGTCAGCGACCATGCCCTTCATTTTGTACCTGATGCCCTCTTTTGCGAGTCGACCAGCGAATTCCTCCCCGGTGCCAGTTTGCGAACCGTAAAACACAACTAATTTTCTGCCAGATGAATGCAATTTTTTAATAAACGAGTTTTCTGTGACCTGTATGGGTCCGGCAGGCCTAAAAATAAAAGAACACTTCTTGAAATTTCACGTGGATGTCATTTTTTAGTTTAGTTTTAATCTCGTGCGGTGTTTACAACGTAATGCATTCAACCCATAGAAATTCAACGAAACATAATTTTCATTATTCAGAAATAAAGAATAAATGCCAAGTTTATTACAATACTACTGTTCAGTAGAGTAATGCACGTTTATTTTTACTGGGAGCGCTATGGCACGCCTTGGGAGAGGCCTATTTCCAGCAGGGGACCGATGTTTGCTGTTCATGACGACGACATATCGGAGACCCGTTGCCCATATCCGCCAGCATAATCGTATTGTCAACAATACAACAAGAATATCTTGGGACAACTCCACACACGTCACAACACGTCACAATGGAAGCATTGTGACAGCTTGTGTTATGGTAATCAGACAAGTGATAAACTACATATGTGCATATAAATGTAAACTTATATAGACATTTTTTTCAATCCATGCAAAAATACAATCATTTCGAACACCAGCGATTATACAGTTCACTAGATATGACACATAATCATTCCATTGTGAGCGCTTATAATTATATCGGAGATATATTAATAGCTTTATAAAAACACTTGAAATTTATCGTTATATCTAATTACTTAGGCGATAATAAGTAACGATTTCTGTACTCTATACGTATTCTATAAGTAAGCAGAAAAACCTAATTTATGTGTGCCAATTATTAATTAGTACCTATAATTAAACTTTCTCTTGATAACTTGATAAATAAGTAGAAGAATGTAAATAAGACAAATTTATGTTTTATATTTCTACATGAATCTATTAGCAAAGCAAGTTTCAGTTGAGGTTAAACGATTTTATTATTCAACGACAATTTAAAGTTTTATTGTTGCCCTTTATTTGTTCATTCGTCGCGTAATTATTGTTAAGTATAAGAATTTTCATGGTCTGACAATTTTTCGTAAATCATATACTTTAATTGTATATACGATCACGAATTACATCTCAAGATAATTAAAAAGGAAAAAGAACAAATTTTTTGCTTCAAATGAGAATTTTTATTTTAATATTTGGACCTCGGTCATCATCATAATCAGATAGGGTTAGACCACTGATGAAGAAAGCTCTGGCCTAGGATGTATTTATATACGCCATACAAAACATCCTTTAAATATTGAATACAAATAGTAATATGAGGCGTATGCAATACATAATCGTATTCCACAACTTTAACATACATTAACCTAAAAGTATTCCACTTATCACTTTTTCGGTTTAATTCCAATGTAGAATAAAAAATGTATTAACTAAAACAAAGATTTTTTCAAGTTGACTGTCCTCTAAAAGTTGGTTTCTTCACTTTTACGACCTCTGATCGAAATACAGGCTAATGTTGAAATATCCAACGGTCAAGTACGGACATCAATTATTATAAACAAGGGATAGGTAGGTGCGCTTGAAATTAACAAACATTGCGCATTGTTCCCAAATAAATGCTTGTATTGACCTACTTAAAATTTCAAATCTTTTTGTCTTACACGCCAGTTTTACGATCGATCCATTCAAATTATTGTAGACTAAGAGACCAAACGTAACATCATGCCTGTAATCCCCGAAGAGCTATACAGAGGACTGTACTACATTCCCACGTTTAATATTTTTTCACCAGTTATGTTTACGTCCCACTATGAAATAGGTGGTGAGCCTATTGCCATACACTGGGCGCATATCCAGACTCCAAGCCAGAAAGTAAGAGAAAACTTTCTTGGAGAGTCTTCCACCGGGATTTGACAACAGGATCTATCGATCGCAGTCGCGCCGATGAAATTATACATACAAACAAAATGTTCTCTAAGGCTTGTGAAGACTGCCAACATGGCAGAAAACACTCTGAGAGAATGCCCGTGTCCAACAGTAGAACGATAAAAAAGGGCGAAAAAAAATAAGCAATTTAGAGATCAAAATGATCAATATTTTTTTTAAGTGAATCATATTATATCCACTTATCCTACAACCAGATTTAAAGTATTCCAAGAATCCCATTGCCCGATGCGTGTCCCCTTTTTGCTGTTTTGTATAACGTACAATGTCTATTTGTTTAACTGGGCCGCACATGGCCGCGTGCAGCTGTCGATAACGCTAACATATTGGGGGAAATATTAAAAAAAGCGTATATCATTATGCATTATTGTCTTGACCGTAATGCGTATTTTATATTATATGCAAAATAATATAATCGAAACATACAGTTTCGAACACAATTATTATATTAATATAAGCGTAGATAAAGTTACCAATGGCCTTCGTAGATAATGATGATAATGTGTTAAGTAATCATGAAGTATTCTGGTTTCCGCATCGGCTACGAATGTCAATTTCATTCATATACTGTAATTGTACATGCAAAATGTAGGTACGTATAATATTCATATTGAAAATTTCTTTTTAAATTGAACAGTGTGGGTGTTATTAAACTATAAATAACTTTAAGATATCAATTTAATAATTGGAAGATTGAATCCCTAATGTCTAGAGCACGTCTATATAAATCTGTTTTCGCAGCGGGTTGAGGCCGTCCGAAGCCTGGAGCTTCGGCCAACAAACACACAAGGCTATATAAAACTGAACTACCTGTCTCAAGTCCCTGACATAATGGAACTGTTTTTATTTTGCTTTGGTCTACCCTATATAGAATGTTACGTAGAAATTATCAAACAAAAGTGTACCTCCACATTTTAATTTATTATTACTAATTAAATTTATCCTTCAGTTTGCTTTTCTAGTATTGGCTTGGAATCTGGATTTATGCTCGGTATATGGCAATAGGTTCACCACCTATTCCATAGTGGGACGTAAACGTAACTAGTGAAACATGAAGGTGTACTACAATCCTCTGCTTACCTCTTCGAGGATTACAGGCGTGATTTACGTAGTTCGCTTTTTTCAGCAATACTTTTGTGGTCATTCACTACAGATTTAAAATTAATCATGTACGATAAGACTACTTGTACCTACATAGTATTAGTATAGGTACCCAGGGAGCAATTTGTACGTGTTAACATTACAATACATATTTCATTTCCGTCATCTTCAAATGTTACTATCATGCCGAAATATTAAATGTAGTAAACTATTTGAAGAAATACAACGAAGTTACGAGTAGTTATAAGAGAACGGCATTATAAACGGCTGTACCTAATAAAGTGTGTTACACTCAATACCGAAAGTTAATATAAAGAGTAGCGCTTCTGAGTAGTTACTTAATAATAATAATTAGCACACGTGTTCTAATCATTAATATTATTGTATGCACAACGGGCAACACGTGTTACATACATTGTATACAGTATTTAAGGTTCCTTATGTTCAACGTTGGAATATTTATTTTGCATTAAATTTAATTTACAATTTTTTAATATTTTTAGAAGTTTTATTAGGTAATTGTTATGGGATATTGTTATCGGGCCGTCGATTGATCTCGTGAGACTCGAAAGGAGAGACTTCGGCAAAAATCACGAAATATCACAATGGAGGAGAGGGGGTGTAGTAAGAAATCACGGGTAAGTATTTTATCATCAAACGCGCAATTTCTAAAACCGAAAATTCCAGTCAAAAAGAACCGGCAACTTTTCTATCCAGACATTTTTGTCATGGTCCTTAATTTTCTAGAATAAAATTAGATTACCCTTTATACCTGTATTTGCAGATAGTATTCTAAAAATATTAAGATTCTTTGTAGGTGCTACACATAGGTACACGTGATTTTGTTATCCTTAAAGCCGGCCACGTATCACCAAGCTTGGCTAATTAAAAATGCTAAAAAACACCACGTGATTACTGGACGGTCCCAGTGTTGTCTAATCTTATAATTCACTATTCTTACAATCATGTATGACCCAACCTTTTTTTCGTTGGTCATGCTCAATTGGACCTACTGGTAATAGTGAATCTCAATAGCTGCTTAATTATAATTAAGAAATTACTCCTTTTTTTCCCATTTCGTTAAATAATATCACATGTATAAATGATGCAAGTGTTCTTCTCATACTCCGTAAGACTGGCAATTTTTACTTACAATTAAAGATAATACAAATGCAGTTTTACGGCAACACACGCCGGTTATCACAGAGCTTTGAACTCTTCGTTTGGAGAGGTCGCGGTCCTAATATAAGTTGATATATACGCTTATAATTCGATATTTAACTGCCCATTGGTGCAATGGTGAGTGAACCTGACTGGAACCGCGGTCGTGGGTTCGCTTCTCACCAAGAAATATTTGCGTGATGAGCAACAAGTATTTGTTCTGTGTCTGGGTGTACATAAATGTATATTTAAGTACATATATATTATGTGTATGTGTAGTTTATCAGCCGTCTGGTTACTATAACACAAGTTCTCTTGATAATTACTTGTCCTGATTATGTTAATCATTATAATGTATTATTATAATGATGTTAGTACTCGTACCGTTTAACATAATTTATCAATGAAACTTCAGTTAAAAAAATTGTAAAGTTTCTTATTAAGATATTTTTAAGAACACATATATTTTACATTGAAAAGAGGATCTTCCATGTCTTCACTTGAAAAGCGAACGGGCAACGGAATGCAGAAAAACAAACGGAACAGAGAAGGACAATCGGAACGGAGAACGGCAAACGGAACGGAGAATGAAATAGTAATTTGTATGTACATACATAATTATATTGCTTTAATAGGTTGTGCCTTATACATCTTGATAATGTACAATCTGGTAATAACGATTGTAAGTTCATTATAATTTGTGTAAATAAACGTGTTGAAAAGGATTTATCTTGCTAGGACAAACGTACTTGTTTTTAGCATGTTAATATTTAAAAAAAAAAGAATTTAATAAGTTAATATTTAATTCAAGAATATTAAATGCAAGGAAAAAACGTTAAACCAATTATCGTATCATCTTATGATCATCAAAAAAATCATATTATATCGCGTGCGACCTAGACAGAGGATATAATCGTAAGCTTACACAGGCATAAAATTAATCAAAATACAGGCATTTGATTAGTTAAAACTACTTGTATTTTCGGTTAATTTTAGCTATTTCAACTTATACGCGCTTCTGTGCACATCAGTGGCACAGTACCTCTATACTTTTAGAGTAACATAAATGTCATTTTATTGTTATATCTATTGTTACACACCGTTGCATAGTGAAGGAATTTATAAGTAAACACTAATTTACCCCCGCAACTATCATTGGATAGTTCATTCACTTTTATATACAACTAACGTGAATGTTTATTACTTTGGTATTCTATTGGGTTAGCAAGTAAATGATTGCGGAATTTGATGATAGATGGTTTTTAATTTTCTTTCTGTTTTAATAACCTAGTCAAAGCATCTAACTTATATTTTGTTCTTATTGTTTGGACTTATACCTTTAATTTAGGAAAAAAAAATAACGATTGATGCTTTAGTTTTGTTTTTATCTCAAATAAAAATGGAAGAACAGCATGTGCACTTGAAAATAAATGAAAAAAAATGCTTGGTTACAGAAGAAAGCTCGATTTATGAAATCTTCAACAGCTTAAGGAAATTCATTTCCCGTAACGCATTAGCAACTGCTATTCCCTTCTGAAACGAAACGAAACTGATCAATTTCTGAAACGCCTAATTATTGGCGACGAAAAGTGGATAGTTTATAATACCTACTTTATAACAACGTTAATCGGAAGAGATCATGGGTGATGAAAGAAGAACCAGCCCTAATGACATCAAAAGCATAGATTCACCAAAAAAAGATTGGGATGTCAGTCTGGTGGGATTATAAAGGAATTTTGTACTTTGAACTTATGCCACAAAAACAAACAATCAATTCAAATGTGTACCTACGTTTAACAACTCGCCAAACTGAGAGGTGCAATTTAAAAAAGCGGCCGGTATTGTCAAATCGTAAAGTGTTGTTTTCCACCATGATAACCAACCAGCGTTGCCAGAATTTTTTACCAAGTCGGAATTTTTAAAGTTTAGAGTGAAAAAAGCGGTATTATTTCATTGAAAGCGGAACGTAGTAAAAAAAACCTATATAATAAGAAGTTTTTCAATATTTATATTTTTATTTGTGTTTCAAATTACGTTAACATAACAATATATAGCAAAAATAGCCATAGAAATGTATATTAATATAAATATGGTATTGAAGCTTCCGCAGCGCGTTGCACGCACGGTCGAGTTATCCTCGAAAACGGGACTAAGCTAGTCCGGCGTGGGAGATTTAATTTTGATTTAAAAATTGGGAGGTCTGCCAAAGCTATAGCCAACCTATTATTAATTATTTGATAGTTGATCGGATAGCTAAAACCTTTTCTGTCGAAGTCATAATTTAGGGCAGAACATTTAAAAAATATGTTACATAAAAGAACAGAAAAATAAAGAGCATGAGGAATATGAAAGCATTTTCTTGATTACCAACCGACTGAGTAACATTATCTGTGTGGCCAATTCGTGAGGGAAAATAATTGCAATAGGGGGTTTTTAGGGGGACAAAATCTCTATTTCTGACCTACGTTATTATATTGTATACGTGACAATTTAGGGATTTCAAATTAAAATTTCGAGGCTTTTGAATTTCTTTTTTAGGGGAAATAAAAACTGCGTTGGCGACACTGAACATTTTAGAAAATCATATAATACTAATATAAGTGCGACTGACGATCAGGAGGTCCTGGGTTCGATTCCTGGGTCGGACACTATATAATTTTTCTAATTTATATTTTTTAGTAGTGTCTCGGAGTCTGGATTTGCGCCAGGTGCATGGCAATAGGCTCACCATCTATTCCATAGTGGGACGTAAACGTAACTGGTGAATTGTGGGATTGTTCTGCACTCCTCTGCCTACCTCTTCGGGGATAACAGGCGTGATGTTACGTATATAATACTAAAACAGTCTTTAATGCTCACGTAAATATACTTGAGTTACGTCAGAGTAGTCACGCCGCAACTAATTTAAATATTTTGTATAGTTAGCAACACTTTGATAATAAATCAATCGGCAATGATAGTTTGCCGGTCGAATCCGTACGTACCTACCGTCCGTTCCGTACATACGTAAGCGTACCCCGAGGGTCCCGAGTTCGTACTGTGTCATACACGTCTGACGTTTTAAAACTTATGTGCGTCTTTTAACTCCATAACAATGTAAAAAACAAGTTCATGTCGTCATGAACATGAACGAGCTCTTAAACAGTTTATCATAATATTCCAAGAATGTTACGTAATATTTTTTAAAGCGTGTGAAGTTTGTGAACACGCTCTTATTGTTAGCCATTGAGGTAAACTTCAGTCTTCTTTCAAGGCTATTCAAGGCTTAACACCCTCTCATTATTTATGAGAACAACGGGGGACAATAAAAGTGTTGGTAAATAATATGCAGTTCCTGTTCATATTCATACTACTTTTCTACTTAAAATAGTATGTACTTAGTATTATATATTATCTTGTTCGCGTATCGAGTGCATCTATTTCAGTTTGCTAATATAAAAAAATATTGAGATGAATCTACGTACATATCGAACTTTACAGCCATAAATAAAAAAACTTACGGTAGAAAAATGTAGATAGACGTCCTACATACTCGTAGGTACGTTGCCACTCGAATGTGTGGATAATTATTAAAACGTGTTATCACAAAGATATACTTCAATACCTCATTGGTACAAGTATTTAATTATTGCAATATCTTATTGAATGTATAATATGTACAGGAAAAGTGACATTGTATAAAGAACAATACTAAATTACAGAATACATGGTTCTCGGAGCAAAAAAAATATCTTTTTCGTGTGATTTCTATGTACATAATTATATTGTATTTCAAATGTACATGAAAGTCGGTCCGGACTCCGGACGGACTACTTGATATTGTAAGTTAAAACCTTAGACGTTGTAGTGACAAAGGAGGTCATTGTACGGCAGAGATAAAATTATTGTAGCAACGACTCAAACATAGACAAGTTTAATTTATATGGTATGTTTAAGGAAAACGTTTTAAGGTGTAGACGAAATTGAGAATTTTAGAACTTAATCAATAATTAACTTAATAATATTTCTGCAGTTATATAGAAAATTATTTAAAAAAAATACTAGTACAAAGATGCAATACTGCAATAGTTGTTTAAAAAATCATGTGAATATCTGTAATATTTCTGAACGATCCAATTCTTCGACCCCAAAATATTCTCCCCTTGTTTTTCTAATGACATGTCACAATAATAGCTCTGTTGAGTCGCTCTCTGTCTATTTCTCATAATTAAAAAACTACCCTTAAAATTTCAATGGATAAGTAGGAAGCAGTTATTTTTGTAACTGTTCATAACTCTATCCACCAAAAAGCACCCACGGAATAAATTTTACACACACCAACTATTTTTAAGGAAACTATTTATGTCACCCAACTTCAGTGAAAACGTAAAAACAGGATTTTGATGACCATTTTACAAGGGGCGTAAGGATAATAGCGACCAAGAAT
>DWTO01004844.1:0-11188 GCA_018244755.1 Jemadia pseudognetus
ATTATGGAATAGGTGGTGAGCCCATCGCCATGCATCGGGCATATATCCAGACTACGAACCACTATTAGAAAATCTAAATTAGAAAATTTTGTAGCCGGGAATCGAACCCGGGACCTCCCGATCGGCAGTCGCACCTGCAACGAACACAACCAATGAGGCAGTAATGTCGGACTAAATACATGATAATGTTGTATGGACATAGTGTATTAACAGAGTTTTGTAATTTGATGCATGTAAAAATAAATAATCAGTACCAAACTTTCTACTGGCTTCGACAGTGGGCAGGCGTCCGGCGAGACACGGCTCGCATCAATCATCGCGCGCCCCGCTGCTCGATCCATTTATAAACATCGCCCGCCGCCCTGTCGTACCGTGACTGCTACATCTTGTATTTCCACCGAAGAATCAATTCTGGCCTCCGACGCAACGCGGAGCTCGCGACGTCAATCGACTGCCGTGACAACACTAGTTTTTGCTGCTTGTCTAATAATAGATACATAATTACTAATGTACTGACACATATATAGTAATTACAAGCTGGTGACGCACGGTGTTATATATATCGATACAGAACCGTCTAGTGAAGTTATGTTGTCGAACTGTATTTCCCAACAATTAAACGTGGGTTATTCATCGGTTGTTCGAGCCGGCTGTCGGATTATAAAAAATGGCGTCTCATGTTTTCGAGTTACGAAAGAGTTTTCGGGGAGGACCACTCACAACAAGCCGTCGAAAAACAATGGCGGAACCGCATTGTGGGCCTCACTCGTCGTTTTTATATTCTGTTTTTCTCTGTCTGCGATGTAAATAAAAAACCAAGCGCAGCGCAATCAAAGCTTTTAAGATACAGATCTCGAAACTAAAAGCCCGATGCTTTGTGATTTTAATTAACTCGTGAACGGCTCCATTGACTTCGAGCAATATTTCCCTGCACTAATGCGTGCCGTCAGTACGCACCACTGTATCTCAAACTGGAAATACTTATATTAAAAGAGTATGTACATTATTCCGATAGTGTGAGAAGAGATTTATTTTTATAAATTTAACAGGACGAGTAAACAGACGATCATCTGATAGTCACCGTTTCTTTTGTATAACATCATCGGAGTTGTCCATGCTTTGCCAACATTGAAAAACAGCTAGTCTCCAAACGGACACTGACAAAGTAATTGATAGCTTAAAATCTTCTGTAATACGAAATGACCTAACGTAGACTGACTTAAATGTTGATAGATCGATACCAGGAAGCAGTAATACTTAAATTGGTTCGTTGGTGTAAGGTATGCAAGAGGGACCGCTATTCAAGAGGTCCTGATTTCGATCCCCAGGTTAAGCAAAGCATTATCGACTTTTCTAACTTGAAATTCCCAGCACTTGCATATAGTTACACAATAAAAAGCCTATTATCATACACCGGACATAAACCCACTATACCATGACGGGATATATTACAATTGGTGATATGTGTCTCGTCGACCTTCCCTTACAGGAAATGCGTAATGTTATATTGGTAATGCTTAAAGGTTGAGCATCGCGAACAGAAAGTATCGGTGCGTGTGTATCAAGGTGTGCGTGTGTGTCACTTCGGATCGTCAGTCACGCATTTATTGTTCCACCCACAAGTGGGTCACTCACGAGGGGAAGCACGATGCCAACGTGTAAACACTGTATCTTCAATTTGTTGAAGCAATTTACATACATATTAAATATGTTTACGTCAATTGTATTAACAGAAAATATTACGGATTAAAAGAAAGTAAACAGAAATAAAGAGTTAACGGGTAGAAGAATATTCTGATTTGTAATGGCACTAGGTTCAAACTACTTTTGTGGAAGTATAACATAGCTGGCGAGCCGTGGGAATGGCAAACCGGACTCAAATCTAATAGTGTTCACTGCCAGCTTTGTCAACGGTCACTGTCAACTTTGGACTGAGCAGAAAAATTTTAAGCAAAAAAAAACATTAATTTTAGTGCTAAAGCAGATAGGAGACACTAGAGCGTTTGCAAATGTAGGTATATATTTCCCTTCCTTGGATGTTTTTTCAAAATAAATTACATCACAATCAAATGGCTCACCCACTTTTTTTAAATTACAAGTTTTAATAATTGTTTCCTAAATAAATCAAACCTTTATATATCATTTAAGTATGTGTCACAGACACAGCAGTCAGACTATGAATACACTACCTTTATATA
The DNA here is from genome assembly GCA_018244755.1 of Jemadia pseudognetus. Classification (NCBI taxonomy): domain Eukaryota; kingdom Metazoa; phylum Arthropoda; class Insecta; order Lepidoptera; family Hesperiidae; genus Jemadia; species Jemadia pseudognetus. The sequence continues at coordinate 2,199 of DWTO01004844.1, forward strand.
AATATATAATCTTATCAACAGAACTTATCCAGACAGGATCCGAGCAGTCGAAACTCGTCAATCCGATCTGGTCTCGAGAGACACACCAACTCGAAACACAATTAATCGATGGATTTAATGAAACGAGCGCGTACCTGTTGCCCACCGAAATTAATTAGTAAGCACCATTTGTTACGAGGCGCGGGCTGAAATCAAGTACGACAAGTATCACAACAACAGTATGTCAATTTTACTAAAATGGCCCATATTGAGTCATAATTATCATCCTACATAGACATCCTACATAGGTGATCAGATGACATTTATAATCATTTAAAAATCAACGAATTATTAAATCTTAGAAAGTATGGTCATATTTTAATAATTTTATGTGCATGTAATTTTTAAGTCACTTTGAATATTTTATGTTTAATTTTCTTTCAAACATTAGTAATAACACCAGTGAGAGAAATTTATACAAGCTTGGATTGAAACGTCATTATTGCTTTCATTGCATTTGTGAATGAATGTTGACCAACTGTTTTCTTATAAACTGTGGCAAGAGGAATCATTAATCAACGGCTCATAAGCTGGTTGCTCTGTTTGATCGCTGAATCGGCTCTAATCCATCTGATAGCCGCCGAGCGCGCCGCAATAAAATGTGTTCACACACTCTCTTTGTGCCCCAAATCGTTTTAAATTAAACTTCATAGATGAGCTGCCGTCAATTCAATATGATTACAGCCATTCAAATGTATAATTTTATAGGAAGCATAATTTATCTTGTTTGTCTGTGATCAGATGAATTAAATATAATCAGCTTTCTCGGCACTGATGCAATACTGGAACATGTTTTTAATTGTAATGTTCAACCTGAGTAAGAAATTGTCTGCTTGTTAAGGATGAAATTCTGTTAATATCGCAACAAAATATAGAGAAATATAATGCTTATCTTTTTATAAATACAAGCATATTTCATGTTTGTTGTTCGTCCACTGAAATGTTAGGCATAATTAAACTTAATAGGTGTACAATATTTTTTACAATCGTATAAGTTGAACAAAGTTTGAGCATTGTTCGCTTTTCATTCGTCTTTTCAGCTACTCTGTACCTAACTACCCAACAGTATTCGTGTAACGAAACAATTATCCTCATTGAACTTAGCTCCGCTTTAGATCGCACAAAGCGCTGCGTGGGCGCGTTTGTTTGACAAGAGACGCCATATATGTCATCGCTCGAATTAAGAATGGCGGATTACCGAGTGCCATTTGTAACGCCAAATATGTCACAGATTATAAAGGAGTTCTACGGACAAAAGTGTCTACGGAGCGATTTGTCCGAGTCACGGCGAGAAAAGCAGAAAGGATCGTGGGCTCGAGAGATTAACAGTAAAACAAAGCAGGAAGCGTGGAGCATCGGCGCATCTGCCCGTACTTGTAATAATTCTAAAGCGCAAGCTGTATTTCTTATCTTCACTACACAACAGTAAATAGAAACGATTAATATTAAGGGCTCGTGAAGTTCAACTTACTTGGCGTTCAAACACGCAAACTGAACGATAGAATTAATACTGTGCAATGCGCAATAGACCTCGAACAAGAATTTATATTAAAATATTAAGTTTATCGTTGAATTTTACAGCTTAATTTGCATCACGTGAAAACGTTACTCTATTGAATATTAATGAATGTAATAAACATGTCGGAATAATTAAAATCTGTCTGGACTATCAGCGCACCATTTCTGAACATGACTTCTATGTTTTAAATGCCGCTTGCAACTGTTTATAAAATTTATGTATATTTCATTCAGGTCAGGATGCAAGCTGAATTAATACGAACATAAGACATTATTTAAATGGATCATAATTTTATAAATAGTAGCGTCAAATGGTCCGTCATTTCGGTTGCAGTCATTATTACTCTGGTCAGTAAATTTTCAAGAATAGTACAATATTAAATTTTAATTACAAAGGAGTCTCTTAAAACCTATGACTTAAAACATTGTAAAATCAGAACTATTCTCCTCGATTGTAAGCGAATACCCGATTAAGCAGACAGTTCAGTTTGTCTATGGCGGAACAATGGCGTGTTTGTCTATGGGTTGTAGCATGATAAAAGGCGGGTAATAGCGCAGATAAGCGCTCCCTACAAACAGCGCATTATGGGCCCATCATACTATAAAACGAATAGCTTACCAGGATATCTTTAAGTTAAAAGGTGTTAACAAATACATCACTGGTTTCATACACAAAATAATGCCGCTTCAGTTCACATAGCAAGCAATGGACTAGTAAGTTCTTCTACATATCAAATAATCCAAAAGTAGCATTTCTATACGAGAGAAGAAAGTGTACAAGCACATTTGCTATTACAATTGCTTTCTACTGTTTCTTCACATAAACATGTGGATTTCGATAAAAATCTGCTTTAAATATAATGAATATTTAATCGAATGTAGTTTGTAGCGGAATAGGTAGACAGAGAGAGAAGCTTTAACATACTGTGTTTTTTACCCAGCTCCCAAGGGAATGAAATTTCTAGGATACATTATCTCTCAAGTTATCCAAGGTGATTCTCACCATTATTCAAAGATAATATTAAACGACAATAATATGAACTTAAAAACAATGATGTAAGAAATTATTAATTAACGACTATAATATAATTTAACAACAGTATTATTTTAATTACAATACTAATTAATGAATGAACAGTTTCCCTCATCGTTCCGCGCTCCGCCGAGTTTTCCATAACTAAACTTTATTATCATAGATTTTATTTCCCTTAAATTTTTGTGTGTACGTAGTTAAATGAGCCCTTTTATTACCTTAAACGTTTTCATTAATAACTACCCAATTTATATTTATAGTAGAAACATGCCACGTACAATAAAAAATAAATACGAGTACATCCCAATTATTGTTGATTAGGTTTTACAAGCCAGATAATAGACAATAATAAGATATATGTCTCACACAATAAAAATTAAATTTTATGTGTTACCAGTGCTGAGTATTGTTTCAATTGCTGAGTATTGTGTTATTACTGATGAGTTCCGCTATTACCGTTGCTGAGTTCTGGCATACGCAGCACTGGACATCCGCGGGATGTCTGCGACAGGAAACTATCCAAGTGCCCCATCTATATGTATTTCTAATAGCGACGCATGTATTGACTACGTCATATTAATAAAACATCCGTTTGGTTCCCGGTGAGTTCGCAAGATGTATCTGCTTTTTGCGCCTGTGAGAGAACATCGTCCTATGAATTATTTATGGCGGTTATGGTGGAAATACCAATAAACATTGTATTCAAATGGCAGCCGCTGAGCGCGTCATACGCGATACCACGCTCGCGCATTTCGGTACCGGATATTGTTATCTCTTGTTCACTTTACGATCTCATCTCTGTGATGAAGCGCTTCTTTGATACGAGTGAAAATGGCGGCGAGTCGTTTATGTATATCGAAACTCGTCCCAATTGAAGTTCTCGAACCATAAGTAAAACATTTATGAATAACAATTAGTAGCGTCTTCCTGGAACGTTTCCATAACTGAAAAGAAACAATACTGTTTCTTCAAATATCGAATTAAATGAAGCCATTTTGACGCATCAGCTTTGGACATTTTACGTAGATTAAAATATTTTACAATAGCTAACAATAGGTCTAATACAATCTATTCATGAATGTACTACCGTTGTGTAAGTGCCCAGGAAATCCATTGAAACATTTCATGACGATACAAAATCTAGATTTGTTATTGTTCAAGAACAGAGAAAGACGACGTTTAAAAAAATGAACTATATAAAAATGCAATTTCTCTACGCCCATAAGACATTCCATCACTGTCTTACGATGTATTTTCTATTGCTAGAATCAAGATGGATTCCAGTTTTTACCGCAGTTCATTGTTACAGTAGACTGAAGGATGCGACGAGCTCCGCAGGAAGTGCTCTAATAAAACAGAAGCTGTACGTAAGTCGTGATGCAGCTCTCTGTGTTTGCAATATTGTTATCGTTATTATACCATCCCACCAGGTCCCTTAGGGTGAAGGTAGAAAGCACTTAAAAATATTTATTTTGTCCATTTAATACTTATATCGTCTGAGATATTTTCCAATAACATTGACGCGCCCTTCTAGAGTTTAAACGAAGTTTTCACTGCATTATACGGACTTTATTGAATTAAGTAATTCGCCGCCTGTTTGATATTATCCAGTTCATACACATGCCAACGATAATTTTTATACTTTGCCTTAATTGCACCTTATTTTCCACAGTTACACTACAAAATTCCCCTTAGTTCTTACAACAAACAGCAACTACATCGACCCGTTGTGTAAACGAGATGAGAACGCGTCGATACTGCGCACCGTACTTTACAGACCGCAGAAAAACTCCACCACAGCTTCCCCGTACCCGCTCGGAGCATGAATAAATGTAGTTTGTTGCTTCATCTGAGGCGGGATCGCTTTCGGAATTCCTGTGCAATACAATGTTACTTGACGTTTATTACTTCCAATCAATGTACATGATGTTATGTACATTAATATTTTATGTAAGTGTTAATACACGTACATAAAAAATGCCTCGTTGATGTCTATAAAATAAAATAATTAATTATAAATACTTTTAGTTTATAAACATCAACGAGGCGAACGGAATAGTTGAAAACAGTGATTTATATCAATATAATTTCCACGTTCTTTTAAGTGTAAAGTGTTTAAATTCGTCCAGCAATTGTATTATAAACATAAATTATATACTTCCTCGATTTGTTTTTTTGTTCCAATGTTACTATAACAGCAGTGTTGCTGTCATGAGGTTTTATTGTTTCCCATTAATTATAAATAGAATAAACCCGCATCTGTTATTGATAAGGACGTTAAAAAAATATTAAATTTGTGTTATATCTATAGAAGGATGAAAATTTGTTTACTGTTAATATAATATTTACAGTTACGATCAGTCGGTGCAAAGTTATTCTATTGGGGTTTAGTGCTGTCGTTCTTGTCCGTACAAAGGTGTACCGAGCGGCGCGCGGACACGGGCCTTCAGTTAATTGAATAACGGGCGAGCAATGGTGAATGTAATAAACAGGAGTAGTACGAACGTACAACAAATTGTAACAGGACTAGCATTATTTTGAGTATTATATAAGAGGTTTGTTACAAGAACTATGACGTCAATTATGAGAAAAGTTTGTTGTTATGCCTCGTGGGTCGAACGGTTGGAAGCTCGACTGCTAATTAAGATGGCCAGGGTTCGATCCCGCGTCGAATACTATTGAATATTTCTATCTTGAAATTCCTAGTGGTGGCTCGGAGTCTGGATATTTGGCCGGTTTATGGCAATCGTCTCACCTGCTATTCCATAGTGGGATGTAAATGTAAGTAGTAGTGATGTCTAGCAATTTTATGCACTCCTCTGCCTGCCTGCCTGTGACGTTTTATTTTACTTTAAGGTGTAAATATGCAGAACATATATTAATTTCAGTAATAATGAATATTGTTTATTGGGTTAAACATCATACACGATGAATAAAAACAATAAAAGTTTTTATTAAAATATTATGAAAAATTAAGTTTAATGTGTAATATTACAAAAATAATAATTTGAGTATACAGATAATACGACTTTCATTAATTATAATTTTAAGTCATCATAATAATTGCAACTTTACCTTAGCACTGTAATATTTGGCTAATCCTGCAGTAGATTCCGCCGCCAACACGTATTCGTTAATAAAATACAACGCTCTAAAATTCGATAAGTACCTACCAACTATTACCCTTTCAATTAAAAATTTACTTATTATATCTACCTATAGAATGTTAAAATATCGTATGTGTCAATTAATTTTATTATCTAAGTAGCCTTTCAGACTCAAACAATATTTACCTAATAGATACGCTTTAATCTAAATTCCTAAATAATCTTGGTCATATTCCATAAGCATTGTCTCTGCTATGAATAAGAATTATCATATTTATTTCAATTTGTGACCGGTGCATGGCAAAAGGCTCACCACCTATTCTATAGTGGGACGTAAACGTAACTGGTGAAACGTGAGTGTTCTACACTCCTCTGCCTACCTCTTCGGGGATAACAAGCGTGTATATACGTTTTTTGTACGTATTGCCATTGTTGCAGTCTAGGAACGTATCCAAAACGTTTTTATCAATACTCGTTACAAACGCAATCAATAGCCTTGTGGTTTGAAATAAACCCTTTCACTCAATGGCTCGTGCTTAAATCCGGGCTCACACTTCTTTAAAATTTGCGTTTTAATATTAAATATCACCTGCTATATAAACTATGATTTTCTTTTGATGTTTTTCTTAGAGGAGACCGGGTAAGCAGTAGAACGATAAAAAGAGTCGGGAGAAAAAGTATTCGTTTGTTAACAGTGTCCAATGAAAAACGATAGTGCTGCCATCTAGTTGATGATAGTGCCAACTAGGCAACGAAGCTCGCATTTCCGTCTAAGAATATTGTGCTACTACCCACATAAAAAAACGCTCAAGTGTATACTTGAGGGTATTTTTTACGAGACGAGAGACGAGTTTAAAACAAGGTGCTTATGATCTCGGGGTTCAATCTCGTCCACATTGGTGTATACTAAACACGTTTAACTCATTATTATTATCCGTTGATAACGTACCAGCATAATCGCTCATTGAGACGTTTAAACAAGCTCTTAAAATTCTAGAAAATGTTGCATTATATTTAATTCACACTACGAGTGTTTAGTGTACACATTAATTTGAAACTATAGCGAATAATTCGCATTGTTTGTCCGAAGATATTTTTAGTGGTCCTCTCGTTAGTATAAAACAGAACAGTCCAGCGTACGAGTAACTCCATTTGCCGCTTCGCTCATTAGCGTAACGTAACGTCTGAGGCCCTCCAAACCGTGCCATCCACTAGTTCCATAGGGCTGCCACTTACATAATTAAAAACAAATTAAGTTAATATTGTCTGTGCTCGTTCTGTAAATTAACCAAAATTTTTACTTAAAGCAAACTATAAAATATATAATAAACGACTGATATCTCTACACCATATTCATAGAGCATACCGCCATCTATCTATCTGCCTTTATATGTCCACTGGCCCTTTGAATCCATTAAACTTGAACAGTATATATTTCAACTATATTATACGTGTGTACTTTCATGTATGCGCGTAGCTATCTTTCTCGAGATATGTTCGGAATACGTCATTTAATTCTCACTATGATAATGAATAGTTTTGTTAGAATTTATTTAACCGCCAGTGTGGTAGCCCTACAGCGTCTACCTGTTTCAGTCGCACTTCACATCGAACCATTCCACCTAGCTGTTTGCCGCAAACACTCGCGGCCACACTGGCCAACGGGACTCGAGGGTTCTCCAACCACTCCAATCGATTCTCGTGCTTCACTTGGAAATTAAACGCGATGACAAAACGATGTTTCGCCTTTCAATGGGAAAATGGTAAGCAAATGTTTATTGTTGTGACTGCGGTCGTCGAAAACTGAACTGTAGACACTCGTATATTGGTCAGCGATGCAGCCCACGTGCGTGCACACGATGCCCACCTACACGAGTTGTTGGTTGAATTAAAACCGATATTGTGTTACGTTACAGTTAAGTGACTTATTATTTTGATTTTATTGATGTAACATGAACACCAGCTGATATTGAGAGCTATTTAAAGTATCAAGTTGTTGTCCTCCTCTGGATGTAGGTACGCGAATGTATGTAATATATGAGTATAAAATCAAAAACATACATAGAAATATAGAAATTCGAATTTAATTATATCATCATCATCATCATCAACTTTTTGCAATCTACTTCTAGACGTAGGCCTCCCCTGAGAGGTTACGCCCATAATTCCAACACTGGGCATCCCCAACCTGGATGGCTTGGATTGAATGAGAATCTCATATGTACAGGAATGCATCATTGACTTGTTGCGTGTGCCTAACTTGAAACTATCTATGACCTAAAAATAGGACTGAATAATCCACAGACTTAATAAGGTACAGGTAAGGTAAGGTACGCTGCTATCCCTAAGGAATAAGTTAAAATATATTGCGGCTACATACAACATCATCATCCCATCTCAGTCCATTGATGGACATAAGCCTCCCTCATAGAGCGCCACCGAGTCCTCTCTCCAGCTTGTCGCATCCAGCTTCTGCCTGCAGCCTTTCGCAGATCGTCATCCCACCTGGTCGATTATCCCAACATATTATATACTCGTATATCATGTGTTTAATTTAATGTATGATGAATATTAAAGTTGGCAAATTTAAGTTTATCTATACTCAAACAGCGATCAAGTGCAAATCAAAGAAAAAATAGCAATTCACCGGACCCTATGGGTGACTATGGAAAACGTCCGTAAGTTCGTCTAAATCTGAACAATTTATATTTTGAAGGATGATATTAAGCAAAAACTAGTGATTTATTAACTTCGCGACTCAACGTGACTTTGATATTCGAATTTCTAAAGACTTTTCCTTGTTGAACCGCTCTACGCCCCGCCTTGTTCGAAAGTAGTGGAGCATTTATTGCAGATTACATTGCTCATTTCATTAGCAATAAACAAGCGCTCGTGGCGAGCCGACGCCGGCCACTCTGCCTCCGCCTGACCTCTACTGTGATGAATTACAGCTGCTGGAGATTTTTAATAATTCGCGACAAATATGTAACATAACTCCAACTCCACAATGTTGTTTTATTACTTTCGTTTATACCGATGTACATATGTATAAGCAAGAGGTTGCAATGGCACTTCCGTCCGCGACCGAAATGCCTTTATAGTAATGCTGAGAAGATTTTTATAATATTAGCAAATTATGCTAATATTAATAATTATTATCAAGCCTAATATTTGACTGCCTCGTTGGTCGTATTGGTTGCAGGTGCGACTGCCGAACGAGAGGTCCCGGGTTCGATTCCCGGGTCGAACACTACAAAATTTTCTAATTTAGATTTTCTAGTAGTGGTTCGGAG
>DWTO01004845.1:0-11187 GCA_018244755.1 Jemadia pseudognetus
GTTCTTGGTCTTGGTCTTGCAAAAACGCAAGAACAAGACCAAGACTGCAAGACCAAGACTGAATTTGGGCAACACTATATTCTATATTGGGATGTAAACGTAACTGTTGTTACGTGGGAGTGTATTACATTCCCCTACCTACCTCTTCGGAAGTTACAGGCGTGATATTATGTTTACGTATAATTTAGTTTTTACTTTATTTGGGATCAAGAATCCTATTTGTGAAATTCCATCCCACAAAACATATTCTAAGCAATTAATTAAATATATTGTACTGTTGTAACAACGTCACGCCTAATCCTTTACGGGGTAGACAGAGGGTACCAAGCGCCGAATATCCCTATCCTTACCGTTACAGTTGTGTTCTGAGTTTTTTATTTAGGTATTGAACATTTTATTCTTTATCATCTGACATTGAAGATATGTAGTTTAACGGAGGCGACCGTCAAAAGGGAAGTTAAAATTGTCCATCCTGCTACATTGATGTTGATTCGCCAGTTGTTTATGAATCTGTGCCCACACACTTCGATAAATATATCGATACTCTGAACTGCGTATCGATATCGATGCAGGCGTGCTCGTTAAGCGGCAGATGTTATCCGTCCTTACCTCTCCCCTGGTTTGCGCCAGTTCAAATGCCAGGGCTCCCTGATAGGCACCTTATGCTCCGTTGCGTGAACGCCACTGCCAATAGGCATTAAGTCCGCCCTTTGTAACCTAGCTGTAAGTTGGCAATGAAGTATAAATAAATAATGTCGTAACATAATGAGAATAATAATCGCACTGGCCGCAAAGTGCACTCGACCTGTACTAGAGTCAACACAGAGCAGAATCGATTTGCTGTTGATATTAAGTTATATTTTATTGACCTTGTGCCCGGCGGCGGCTGCCATTATCGAACTGGTCTGGCAACCCTGCTTGTTGCTACTCTCGTGTCCAACATCGATGTCATTACCATCTCGTCATTATATCACGCTTTTCCATCCACAGTTGTGTAGGCTAGGGCTGCCACCTTTTTTGTTTTCGACTCTTATTATTGTTCCACTGTTGGAATAAGCGTGTCCTCTCAGAATATGAGAGTTAGACCATAGTCGTGCCACACTGCGGCTTAGTGCGGCTTGACAGACATCACATGCTTTAGAGAACTGTCTTTAAGACCTCTAAGAAGTTCAAGTTTCTTTCGATTTTTTTCTTCGCCGTAATAGTAAATGATATGTAATTTTAAAACGCATATTTTTGTAAAGAGGTGCCAGGAAGGATTTGTACCCAGTACTACGAAATGAGAAGCTGAATTCCCAACCACTAGAATATTACTGCAATAACAATTTTTGTAACTTAATATGTAAAAAAGAATTAGTTTAATTCGGATATCGTCTCGAATCTATAAAATATTTGGATTATTTTCAAAATTTTTATTCTACTAATAATTTATTCAACGCTGCAATGGTATATGGGAAACATGATACGATGTTCAGATCCAGTTGATGTTAAGTGTTCTTCAAACCACATGGGCTGGTCACATGTGTCGCAGATCGCATAATCTTTGGAGCAGACATGTTGTCGAATGAAAACCCAAGTCTTCGCAATCGTAGCGTAGTAAGCCCGGCAGCTCCGACGTTTTGAAATAAGAATATCGATAACTTTCGAATTTCAAATGAGTTGCGTTCTAATTTCGACCAGAATCGGACCGCGTCTAGTGACGTAGTAATAACGTAGATACAAATGGCGTTCAGCCCTACAGTAACACGTATTTGTACACAATTTCTTGTGACCGTCGACTAGCGAATGATGTATGAAGGACGTTACCGTTTGCCACTGATAATATTGTGTTTATTGTTGTATCATCGCTAACGAGAACGTGCCCGTTCTGAATGTGCTCGGCGCGCAGATATCAAGGGTTTGCATTTGCATACATATATACATATGAATACATACCTATGTACGTACGTTATATTTGATAGTTTCATTGTTACCTCTTATCGTTATCAACTGTATGTTAACATGTTTCTTAGATTGCTATAATTGTAGGGGAGGTCGGGGTAAATTGATTCGTAACGATTGTGTTTGTTGATGTGTGATGCGTGAGTCGTTTGATTGGTTATTATTGAATCGTTATCGCTCGATCTATCCGCTACTGGTTAAAGGCTTTTCTCATAGCGCACTACTGTTTTCTGCCTATTCCGTAAGGGATCTGCGGTGATATAATAAGGAATTTAAACGCTGTCGACGGCTACTAACGCCTATTTATATAGATATATATAAATAGGACAACGGTTGCAAGATATCTGTGCCTAAATAGAAAATAATTTACAATCCCTAAACTCATTTCATGTGATCAAAGAACAAATATGATAATAATATTTCGTGAACGCCTCAAATCTACACACGGCCATCCGATCCCAAAGTGAACATGGAACGTATTTACTCGTATAAACGGGACCAACAGATGCGACCTCGCCTATAACCGTGTACCTATCGATAAAACCGTTGAAAATCGAATTAGCAACTTGCGAAATAGGTCACCTGTGTCACCGATATATTGTTGTTTCACGCCCGAGAGTTTCACGCACCGGCGACCGTTGCGCGTTGGCACGCTCGAAACAACAACACTTCGTGTATTCTCCGTTGATTCATTTCAAATTTGCTAATCGTAATATTCTCCACTGTTCATCCTGTGATCATGTATTATTACTATAAGCAAGACGTACCGTACATTGCAACATTGAGTACTTGTGAACGCTGCCTGTTCGTTTGCTTCCCACTTTACTTAAAAGTGTTTTGTGTTTTACTGTTATTGTGAGAGCATTTTAGAATATAGGCCAGCTGTGTCTATGAACGTATGTTCAGTAACTATACATAGAAAGTCTCCATCCAATGCCAGTATAATAGATCTGGTTGTGGTGTGGTAAATAGCTAAATATTCACGCCTGATTCATTATAGGGTAGGCATCGAGCACCGAATGCATAATACCTATCACCACAGGCCTCATATGTTTTACATTCATCATTCCTTACATACGCTCGATCCGTTTTCATACACTTGTGAACTGCCCCATCAACCGGTGTCTGACCCGTTTTTTCTTATTGAAATATAAAACAATTTACATACAAAGCTTTGGTTATTATTTAAATATAAATACATTCGCACGTGAATATTAGAGATACGTACGTCTGGGTGATGGGAATAAGGTCAATTATGAATGTTACTGGAGTTGGACCGGTAATTAATTACATTATAAGTACGTAAATGTAATGAGTTTTATATCGTTACGCGGCAGAATCGTATACAACATAATGTATATACGATTATGATTATATCTTGCGATAATGTTTCCCATGAGAGTAAATGAACTAGGTAGCTGACTACACAACTAGTAAGCTGACCATAGAACCAGTAAGCTGAATAAAAAACTATACAGTAAACTAACTATATATTTAGTAAGCTGACTATACAGCTGATAATCTAACTATAGATTTAGTAGGATGACTACCGAACCGGTAAGCTGACTATGGACTAGTAATCTGACTATGGAACTAATAAGCTAATTATACAGTTAGTAAGCTGACTATACAGTTAGTAAGCTGACTATACAGCTGGTAATCTAACTATAGATCTAGTAGGATGACTACCTAACGGGTAAATTGACTATGGACTAGTAATCTGACTATGGAACTAGTAAGCTAACTATACATTTAGTAAGCTGACTATACAACTAATAAGCTAACTATAGAAGTAGTAGGATGACTACCGAACCGGTAAGCTGACTATGGACTAGCAATCTGACCATAGGTCTAGTAAGGTGACATAGAACTGGAACGGATCTTAATGTTCTCTCTAAGGCGGGTAGAGTGTGCCACCTCATGCTTGACCAGCGTGGTCCTTATACTGAGAAGAGGTAAGTTATTCGAGGGATTGATGAAAACATTTGATGACGATGCTGAAATAGGAAATAAATATTACGACAGACGTGTTCGAGTTTATTTAATAGGTTTTGTAACTTTTTTTTTATTAGCACATGTTCAATATAGGACGTGCCTCGCGTCAGATGTGTAAGGATATATAATGTTAGAAATTCGCGGCTCTTTACCTACTCCATAAAGGAACTTGGCCTGTTGCCATATTAATAATAATAAAACCAGGACAGATTTTATGCGAAGATATCACAGTGCATTAAGTTTAATGACATGTTTTAAAATACTATTTTAGCAACATTTTACAGCTTCCGAATGATGTCATTGTGCACGAAAATCTTTAATACAAGAGGACGTATTTAGCCGTTTGAATTTTTAGCATTATCGGGTGGATAATATTGGGTTTTTCTATCTTGCAATTCCCAGCAGCAGATCGGGGTCTGGATTTGTTCCCAGTAGATGGCAATAGGCTCAACTCCTATTTCATGGTGAAACTTAGCTAATTACAACATAACAGATGTATCTTGTAAGTGTACCACACACCTCTGCCTACCCTTTCGGAGAAATACAGGCGTGAATTTTTAAAATTTTTACCATTCGCTGCCGATGTTATTTGTGATGATTACACACGAGACGCGAACGTACGGCGTGAGACTGGCGGCGCTCACTTTTGCCAGATAACATCTGCTATGACATCTCGTGCATTAGAGCTCCGCAAATCGTGAGATTACCACGTATTTTGCGTTGTTTTTGGGCTTGTGCAGCGTTCCGCGCGTTCAGTCGAAACAGATCACTGTACATTTTTAGCGTAAGACGTAACTCAATAGTTAATTGTTGCCTGCGTGAGACGTAATACATGTCTTATCTTTTTCCTTCAACAGTGTTATTGAGTTATATATATACAAAATGTAATATTCACGTTACGTAAATGTGCTTAATATCGTCCCGATATGTCTGAATTACTTGTCAACAGCACGGGTGTTGAATCTCGAGGGTAGATTGTGTGTGTGCGTGCGCGGGCAGGGCTCGTTTTAAATGAGTCAGTGCATCGAAGTGAAAGTTGGTTCGCGTTCGGTCTCGTGACGAGGAGAGTGACCTTCGCGACTTTACAAACATTGGAAGCTTCGCCACCAAGTGAAATTATACATGTGGTATACGTTGAACGTGTCAAGTGTTGTTTATATTGATTTTAGATGTAATTTCTCGGCTTTTACACACACGCACACACAAACACACGCGCGCGTTTTCATACACACACACACCCTTTGAAACGTTTCCAAATAAAGATGGCGTTGAAACTACGTGGACCATTGTTGTGCATCGAATATAAGTAACCAATAAATGGGACTGGCTTTATCGTGGACCATTGTTGTGCATCGAATATAAGTAACCAATAAATGGGACTGGCTTTATCGTGTGGACCATTGTTGTGCATCGAATATAAGTAACCAGCAAATGGGACTGGCTTTATCTGAGGATTTTACATCAGTTTTTAAAGTGGTCAAAATGTTAGTGTCCGCCGCGTCCGCCAACCTCAGTAGGCAGTCGCTGTCGTCGGTGTTCCAGGGACGTCGTATACTTCCGGTAAGGGTGCGCCTTTTTATTATGATCGCATTGTAGTCAAATTATCTGCCAATTAAATGATACTAGCGTGTAATATTACTCGCTAATAAGTAATATTTTTCATTTTTTTTATGTAGGTACTCCGGTTACAAATATTAATGATAATTATTAATATTAATGTTAAAATATTCTTTCATTCGCAAAGATGGAGAGATAAGCATGAATATTCATTAATGTTCTCGACTAAATTAATTTGAAAAACAAAATTTCCTCTCGCCACCGCGACTCGTGTTTGGCGTTTCGGAGAGCCAATCTTGGTCAAGTGCCCGCTTTATATTAACAATTATTTAATGTTGCAAATAGCCCATCAACATAATTATATGTGTTTCCTCTAAACACTAAAGTGTTTACGGTCGCGTTGTGAAGATGCACCGTTCGTACGGACTTACGTGTCTTATGAATCTCTTCGCCAATAAAACTTTTATCGTTTTCACCCGCCCGGCGCTCGTGTGAATTATTTCGTCTCTTTGATGAGTGAGAGCTGTTTAGCCTCTTTAATATTATCCATTAGAAGAATGTTTTGTATGGCTCATGTTAGCAAAAGCATCTGAAACTGACTATAATAATAAGACGGGTATGATGATCGATCTGCAGTTCAGATGTTTTTGTCATGCGATAGGCTCAAAATTTTTCTATGGTTTACCGCAAACGGTATAAATTATAATAAATATGTATATGTATGTATGTGTATATATATGGTACTATTTCGTGACCTCGATGATTTTCTAGCCATCCGAGTGAACAAAAAACCAGTTCGATAAAATTTACAAGGCGCCATGTTTTTATATTCTAGGAAATGTTTTCAAATGTCATCGTATATTTCATTTTTAAAATTTGCTAAATCTATTTGTTAATATAATTTTCTTACAACTCTAATAAATAGTCATAATAAATTTTTATATTGTATCATTTATTAGGGATAACACTTATTTATCATTTATTAGGGATACGTATAGAGTGCCAGTAAAACAATTTACAGAAGAAAAGAAAGATCTTGAAATGTACAAAGACCGGCATTATCGCTAACTAGCGATCTCTTACAGACAAACTTTAATTATAATAACCAAGATAGTCAGGATTCTGATGTTTTCGCAGCTTCTATAATTTCTTATTTAGTAGGTAGATATATATTATATATCTCTTAGTAGCATAGACAACTCTACTCGGGGGGTAGTGCTTGTGAAATTGAAAACCGCCCAGCTACTAATTGAACACACGACATATGTATAACGGGTTCCTAGAGTCGAGGTGCCTGCAAGTTGAGCCCCATACTCTATGCTATTACCTCCTACACGGCACACACGAAGCCAGTGAATATACTATGTATTTGTTTTTACGATTTGCATAACGAGATTTGCCAAATGAAAAATCATTCATCACAGTTTAAATTTGTATACATTTCTGTGGAGTTTGTACGGTATTCCACTGCAGTGAAATGTGTCTTGATTGAACAAAATTACAAACACGCATTCAAACAGGTCGTTTAAAGATTTGTTCTACTTTGAATTTAAGATAAGTGAATAATAGTAGTATTGCTCTGCTTGTCGGGATTATGGGCAAAACCCCTCAGGAGAGGCCTATGTCCGACAGTGGACTTCAATAGGATGATGATGAAGATGACGAAGTAATATTTTTGCGTATCTCTCTTACCTGCTACCTGTGAACGGACCGCCTAGCCGACCTGGTGAACACTCGTATACACTTGTTTAAATTTACCCCACGTAGGAGTGTCTATTCTATAAATACGTGGCTTCAAAAATAAGTGACGTATGGCGGCTCTGGAATCTTACTCTGTGAGAATTTTTTAAAAACAAATTCACATTCAAATTGACACGCTTCGATGGTTACCTTTCAGAGAAAACTTGGCCGTGTCCTTATGTAAAATGAATTCGTTAACATAACATAATAACATTGCGCATGTGTTTTTCCGAAGAGGTAGCCAGAAGAGTGTGATCACTGCCACGATTCGTCACTATGTGCCACAGTGGAAAAGTGGTTGAGTCTATTGCCACATATCGGGCACATGTCCATACATTTATCAATTGTTTACAAATTTCATACATATGTACATACATATTCTCACGCCAAGTCTCTTGCTAGAAATTTCATGTTCGCAAAATCGTACTGTATCCGACGCGGGGACCGAATCCCGGACCTCTTGATCAGCAGTCGCTCGTGCAACCACCTGACCAACGAAGCATAGAACTGAGCAAAATGATAGTACCTACAGCTGTGTATACAAAACTTAATTTCACATTCAAACGACACGCTCCGGTAGTTAAATTTTCGGAATTTTCGCTCACATCTACGCGAACGTCACTTAAATCCGTGTCACCCCTATACCCAGCCTCCTGGCGCGCGTCCAGCACGCTGTGCCATCTGTATTGATGTATGTGATGCGATCGAAACAATGTTTCCACTTTGCGTCAAGCATTCCCCGCGTTGACGCGTTCTTCCGACGTAAAAATAACGCAAATATACGTACAATGTCGCCGGCAACTCGTCTTTGTCACCGAATTAATAACGAACGGCCCTCGTGCGCGCGTTTTATACAGATTAAATTATACGCTCTGACCTATATATATACATAGATTCGTAGCGATTTCGTATCATTTATAAATAACGTAACATCACGCCTGCATATATGTTTATTTATAAATACACCTACGTTCCCGTCTGTGTATATTTTTATGTGTGTTGTGAACAAATTGGCGTGTCTCGATGTGTATTAATAACGATGACATATTTTTAATTTTGTACCTATAAATATTTTGTTGTCACTTCTTGACGTTTAATTTAATTAATACTTACATATCTTCACGGGATAGGCAGAGAGCACAATTGAATTTAATTCTTTATAATATGTTATGTGTAAAATTTACTATGACAATTTAATAATTAATGTAATTTATTTTTAACTTGCATCGAAAATGATCGCAAATGTGATCACATTTGTGCATAGCAGTCTTTCATTTCATTTTATATATAATAAATCTATACTGGGCTGCGTTAGAAATTAAATGTACAATATTTAATGGCGCCTTAAACGCGATAGAATGCAGACCTTATTACATATTATTTTATGATTAATATAATACATTCCTGTGCCTACCTCTTCGGGGATTACAGGGGTGATGTTCCATATACTATAATATCGTCACACCGTATCTCTTACGACGTAACTATTTAACATTTAGTGTTCTTTCAGATCAGTGTAGGTACTTTCGCCGCGTATACCGAAGCGAACGGAAAATATGCAAGTGTGAGCGAGCCCTTACGTAGCGCGCGATTCGTCGTCGTAAAACCTAGCTTCCGCGTACGAGACAAAAGCGGTTACAAACTCCATATGGCAATATGTGCCTCGCACGGCGCCGCAACTGATGCGTCGGTCCGGTGGCTGTGAACGTGCTTGTGTCACGATCACCCGATAATAGTATGTACTGCTAATTGGTTGTGCCACTACACAACACTACTACCAGCTTAGTATTGATTAGGTAGGTGCCATCGCGGTTATGGCGCGCCGACAGCCTTGAAGATAACGAACGACGAACAAGAACTGTTTACATACAGTGAACGCTTTTTGTTTTTCGTCGATATTCCGCACTGGTGTATCGTGAATGTTGATTACATTGTCGACGGAAATATGTGATTTGTAATGATAATAAACCATAATATATACGCACGTATTCCCCTGTCTATTTTACTCGCGTGAGGCTATGTGTTCGTTACGAATTTTCACCGCCTCTGCAAGGTGCTGTGGGGTCGTCTATTTTAATCAAATTCGTCGTATGTGTTCGTCTGTACAAAGCTCGCGTTGATTTTACAGATTTTTAAAATGTTAATTTTTGTGTCTTGTATTGAAAAGCTATTGTTTTTTGTCTTATCTTGGACCTTGTAACTTTTATGGCTTACACCACATAAGAGATGGTACAATATACGGACGCAGTAAATGTAGACATTGGGTGGCCTTACAGCTTAGTTTATAAGGGATTTGTTGTCACAACCTCAAAGATAAAGTTTATGAGAAAATATGTAGAATAAAAATTTAATTAATCTGTCCTCCTCATCTTCAGCATCCTTTCTGCCGTTCTACTGTTGTACATGTCTCTTCTATGAGGATAAAACTGTGAAGGCTATGGGTTCCCACGCTGGCCAAGTGCCGATTCGTATTCTTCGCACGCTCTAGAGAACGTTATGGAAATGTCTGTCGTGTTCAAGTTTTCTCGCGATGTTTTCCTTCATCGTCTGTTAACTTTTATTGATTGTTCTAAACTACATACATTCGTCTTTACGATTTATACGGGGATTCCCCCTCCCGACCCACACGACTGCGTCAAGGTACCAACACAGTGCCCACACAGATCAAGGCATTGAGATCTTCCAATTTGTAGTATAATACGACGATAAGGGGTCCGTCTAGTTTAAACAGAGGTTGTTAAGTTCCATGTGGTTGATTGTATACAAAGACTTCATCATATTTGTCTCTTAAATTAATAGTATATAAATGATAATTTATGAATAGATTGCATCGTTGGTCATGTTGGTGTTAAAAGCGGCTGCCGATCGAAAGGTCCTGTGTTTAGATCCCGGAT
The DNA here is from genome assembly GCA_018244755.1 of Jemadia pseudognetus. NCBI lineage: Eukaryota > Metazoa > Arthropoda > Insecta > Lepidoptera > Hesperiidae > Jemadia > Jemadia pseudognetus. The sequence continues at coordinate 10,128 of DWTO01004845.1, forward strand.
CGGGGATTATTTGATTTTTCTAACTTAGATTCTCTAATAGTAACTCATATTCTAAGTTTGTGTAGTAACCGCCTATCCCATAGTGGGACGTAAACGTAACGGGTGAAATCTAACAATGTTATCTGCCTACCTCTTTGGGGTTTACAAGTGTGATGTTAAATTGATGAATTACACGACAAAAAACTACTACCCGTATAAAAGTTGCCCTGCTATTAATAAAACTAACCACAATTCTAAAGTACGCGCCGTGTACCTATGTGTACCGGGGCGGACTGTCCTCAGCGAGTTCCCACCGTTCGATTTACTGGTCTATAAATAAACACTCATTAATGCCGACCCGTCCGTGTCCGCGTATCATTGACATTGGCACATCGCTACTACGCGTGCGGGGACACTCTGCGCCCCGTTCCTTAGTCGCCACTTTGTCACACCTTTTTTTATATTAAAAGGCACGGTTCCACAGTCATACGGCCCGTCTGATGGTAAGAGTACAACGTCGTGAACGGACAAATGCAATATCAGTGAGGTTAATTATATGTTGGCTGCATTGGTGAGACTTTTTAACGCTACGTTTGAAGAAGTCCATGTCATGGCGTACCCACATTGAACACCTGCGAAGAAAGGTCATATCACAGTTCAAGTGCACGGCAAAATACCTCGTGCATGCAATTGACTTCGCCTTACATTGGATGTTTACGCATTATAAATTGGTTTATCGTTCTACTATTCCATAGTGGGAGCTATAAGACGTAACCGGTGAATCTTAGGAGTGTACAACACGGCTCTGCTTAGCACGTAATAGCACCTAAGCACCATCGACATTAACGCTTTTATCGTTTGACTGCTGACCACGAGCTCTCATCTCTGTATTCTGTAAGGTTTCATCTTACAACGCTTCAACGCTTCCTGCATCCAACAAGTAATTTAAGTGGGAGAAGAAGTGCATTACATGCATACATATCCTCACGGCAGGTCCCCTGCGGGGTAGGCAGAGAGAGTATTCTTATACACCTGTCGTGCCTCTTCCACATTCATCACTCTCTTCATACACGCACGCCGG
>DWTO01004846.1:0-11187 GCA_018244755.1 Jemadia pseudognetus
AAATTAATTATTAATCAGTTTTTACTATTATTGTGTTATTCTTATAAGTATTGTATTGCACTAGTAATAAGACCATGCTATCGCATTGGGTTCATGCCTGTAATGATAGCGATGGCGTAAAAATAAATAAATAAATAAATAGTGCGTACGTGGAAAATTAATTCTACTTGTCGCGCTTCTGTCAACCCTTTCCCGTGGTCAAATTTCAAGGACTGCGTACACGATATGGTTTGGGAATTAATGAACAATCCTTACGATAAGGTTTCGTATATATCGCCTCTTTGCTTCAGTAACGTAATATTGTCCTAACACTTTATTAAAAAAATATTAGGTACGTTATTGAAGTAAAGAGGCGATATATACAATACTTAAATATTACATTTGTAATTACACAATGTATAACAATTTACACAAAACACGGGTTTTGTGTGTTCTCACAGGTCATGGAGATAATTTTAATGATAATGCAATGACAATAAATTCAATACATTTAAAAATTTTCATTGTGTTTTTTGAAAACATACTTAAACTTAGGACGCACAAAATACAATTGTAACTGCCTCATTGGTTGCAAGCACGGAATCTAATCATGAAATCCTGTGTTGATCCCCAAAGTTGAGTTGGTAAAGTATTATTAAATGTTTCCAACTTGAAATTCCTGGTAGCAGCTTGGAGACAGGATTTGTGGCCGGCGTACGGCAATACGCTCACTCCCTTTTCTATAATCGGATACAACATAACTGGTTCAACGTGGTAGTGTACCATGTATCTCTGTTTGCCTCTTCGTGGAAATATAGGCGTGATGTATGTATAGTATACAATCATATAGAACAGATTTTCGAAGTGTTCGTTCGTTCGTTCGAACCTGCCACAACAGGCAGACCATCAGACATCTGATACGCCCGAGAAGGGACCAAGGACTTTGAAGGAGACCACTTTTTACTGTAGACTTATAGTTGTAGTTGAATTGCCTAACACAAAGAATTCGCTGGCTCCTGGAGTAGACGCATGGGTAGGGTTACGAGCCAAGGTCAATAGCTAATATGACTTAGAAAGGCTGTGGTCGCTAATTTGTTGTGAAAATCCGATGTTCTCTAGAGTTGAGGATTTAATATAAATCCATTTCGATTATTAGTAAATTACATTATATAAAAAAAATATATCTATTCAATGAAATTTTGAGAGAAGCCTATGTTCAGTAGAGGACAATAGAGGCTAATATGATGATAATTATGAAGATCATATTGAATAGGTAAGATAAATGGTTTCAACAACAACAAATAAACCATAAATATGATATGATATTGAAATAGTTCGACTATCACTAACTTCACGTTAGATGGTATATATGTGTATGTAATCATACAATATTTGCCACATGGCAGCAATTTATTGCGAAAGCAAGGAATTCAATGGAAAAGTCATTACTCCAAGAGAAGATTCCGCCTGGCATTGCTTCAAGACATATGTAAGTATGCACTTAGACCTAGCAATACTTTATAAGTACATATATATAATTGTTTATTCGTAAGTTGACATCATCCGTAGGCACACGAAGCGATTTTTTGACATCTGGATGATGCGATGAATGCGAAACGAAAGCGAAGTACTTAATCAGAAAATGAATTACTAAAAGCCAAAGAAACCCGTATAATTTCTTCAATAGCATTCCACATATGGAAAAATAAGGAAATATCTATTTGCAAATATTATATAAAACAATTTTACCACCGTTACCGCAAGGAAATTTGCGGTCGAGAATATAAAATGCATACATTATATTCAACACGTCAAGATTTTATTGATAGTTTTATTTCAACGTTACGAATTACGAATTGAGAAACAGGAAAATGTTTCGCTTGACCGCTGTTGGCATTTTGCATTGCAACATACGAATACCTACATGTAAATTTTATTAAACTTTCAAAAGATCTCGATCGGATACCGGGTATTCCCCAGAGGTGTTTTCGTACAGGTGAAGGTTCCTCAGTGTTCTAAATACATGTCTTTAAGATAATGGGGACCGCTAATATTCCTTATGTGACAGCATACCAAAGTATGCCCATGTTGGTCGACACTATTTATAGCAAGATACAGATTGGTAATAATGAGAGTCCTTGCTGATATTCGCAGAGACCTTTCTTTATAGTTTTCTTAGTTGGGATTGAAATCTAGTTTTTTTTTCAACGCCTGCTACATTTCACCGAAGTTCATGTAGATTCTCATTAACGGTATGTAGATTTAGGATTCAAGTTTCGACTTATTCTTTTCAACGCTTACGACTGCAAGAGCTAAGATAAGCTATTCTGATGACGATCGTATTTTGTTAAGTTGATTTCTAGACGAAAATTTTTAAAAGCGATTATGTTATTGTCCAAAGTTCTATTTCCATGAAAACCTATATACTCTTTTATCAGTGACTAAATGGAGCACCTTCAATTTATTCTACAGGATACATATCTTCAGTAACTTAAGAATTGGAAGTGTAATTTGTTCTAAATTAAGGAATTAGAGGAGTATTTAAAATTATGAGTTGACGAATCCAGGCGCCAAGAAATACTAAGACACCTATCTTGACTAGCAGATATAGGCTGCTGGGGGAATCAGAATTCTCCGAGACTGATCTTTAACTACTTTTTTCATTATTTGTGACACGATTTAATAAAGAATATTCCATCGTGTTTAAATTTTTTTTAGGGTATTCGATTTAAAATACGAGTACCAAATCTACCTTTCCACGTCTTTTTCGTTCTGCTTTCACGTTTTTTTCCCAGTATATAGCAATATGAAAACATTGACAGTGTTAAGAACCTAATGCCAGACGTAAGAATCTTATCCGTTAAGTATTATTACTCGATATATGTATATTTAAAATAGGAATCAGCGAATCAACAGAGACTGTTGGCAATCATTTGCTTAATGATACGAGTATTGGACTGATGCTTGATTGATCAATGAATGGTGGTGTGAGTGCGCTAGTGTCTAGTGTCTGGTACTCCGCTCTGGTTGCAACACTGACGAATATTACCGGTGACGTTTCCGCGGTCCTGTGTTGCATGTTACCTGTCTCCGATTACATCTCCATCCTGCTCTGGCGATATTAATATGAACGCGACGTGAGAATCTTCAAAATGGCGCCGTATGTGACGTTAAACATGGTACGTTTGTGAACTTAGCACTGCGGATCGTATTTTTATAATTTCTTTAGACAAGTAATGACTAGTGTGCAATATCTATACGCTAATTACTGAATAAACGCTCAAACAGATATTTGTGTGATGAATACAAATTCTATGTTTTGTAAAGTTTTCTAGTTACGTATATACGTTATTTCATAAGTATATATTTATGTATATGACCCATCTGGCTGCTAGTACTCTCTGTGTCGTTCTAATACATATTATTATTTTATAATATTATATTGTTATTATTATATTGTTCATAACTGCCGCATCGTATTGCAGATAAAAGTAATGTTAATGTTAAATATTTAATATATATGAAAAAATTTAATACATGTCTGTATATTATATTAACAGATGCAGAGAAATCTTTGAACACTTTTTTGAGAATATTGCATGCACGAAAGTCAGATTGTTGTTGTTATTGAGTTTGCTCGTAAAATAAAAAGATAAATCATTGCTGCAACCATTACAAATAATTTTTTTAAATTACTTTATACAGATTGCATAAGAACAAAAAAAATCGATCCCCGCGCGAGCTTTTCGCAAATAACTGTCCGCCTCCAGTAACCTTTAATTAGACTCCAAACAATATAATCACAGTTGGGTTGTAAATTTTGGACGGTGGCACAAAAAATATAATTGTACCTATACGTGATTACCTTTAGATTCGACGGAAATATGTCTGTTGACCACATACATATTATATATGCCGTTAATATACACACATATATTTTACTATGTAATTAATAAGCTAGCGTTTTGGCCGCAATCTCGGCTGATGGTGCGCGCAGATGTGTCCTAAGTTAGAGCGCGCTTGCCTAGGAAAAGTCTATTCATTTTTACTCTGAAGATCCCTAGGTTGTGTCTGGAAACGGACACGGGCACAGTGTTCCACTCCCTGGCTGTCTGGATAGAAAACGTAGAACCAAACCATTTCATTCTGGTTGTTATAATACCTGATAAGAGTGGTGGGTGACCTAAACAGTTAATATATGTACATAAAATGTCAAAAACAATTGGGTCTGGAACTAAAAGGCGGGACACACGAATGCAAACTCTCCTTCCCATATGTAAATCCTAGTCGAAAAACAAAGACAACATGAATAGAAATAATGTAATGAAAGTATCAAATATCGAATTGATTAAAACATGTCTTTTCATTTTGCCGTGTTCTTCCTATGTGCCCATAATATTATTTTTCATTGAACATTTGCACATGTTAATGTAATTCCATGTATCTTTATTTTTCCACACTAGAAACCGCAAAAAATAATGGGAAAATAAAAGAAATTAACAGGAACACACTTGACGTATTTCCACATATTTTCTCAATGTAAAATGTGTCAGGTAAATGCAATTCCGTATTTAATTGACATTTGAACATTTTGAATAGTTCTAGACTATTAATTAACCAGTAATACTAATTCGCTTTCCGGTTACCGTTGCGAAAGTCTGCGACGCAAGCGAATAAGGTGCGCAACCATAAACAACTAATATATTTTTGCTCGTAGAAAATGGAAAGCGAATATAAATTTTATTTAGTTCCTACCATCCATGACTATCGAGATTTCAACCAGAGGTTTTGACGGAATGAAGAATTTAATACTTTATGCCCGGACGATAATTAACAAGTAATAAAATATGTTCGTTGGATTTTGTAAAAGAAAAAGTTCTGTCAATAAAACACGTCATTCGAGTTGCGCGAATCATGAAGTTGAATAACCTTAAATATAGAGGCGAACGGGTTATGTCAGATGACGACCATAAACAACGCAAAAGCTCTTCTGGTTTCTTCGCAGTGAATTCTGAATACTTGCAAAATTTCCAATTTTTTTCTCAAACTTTTGTTGGAAGTAGCCATACAGATTTAATGTATCATTATACAAATTCGCAAAACTTTATGGCTGCACATACAACATGCAATTTTTAAACACTAATTTTTAATGTATAATGATGGTAAATATAAATTATAAATTCACTTTGGAGTGAAATAATACTAAGCTACTTTTTATGAAAGTGTATGTATGAACTTTTTATACTAAGACATACTTTTTATGAAGGTGTCTATTATTTTAACATGCTGTATTTTATCGATCCATTTTTTTCAATTATTTAATTTTAAAAAATTTGTTGAAATATATCCATCACATTATCAGCGACTAAATAAAGCGAAAAAAAAGGATGTCAAACAAACCGGTATTTTCGCCTTGGAAATTGCAATGCACAAAACACGAACGAGTTTTGGCGCCAAATTACAGCCCGAGGCTAATGGAGTATTCGTTCGACTCATTTGTGGCGCGTATGCAGAAAACAATTTCTTTTACTCAGTGTAGGTAATGGTTTTATCTTGTCAGAATACAATATTTCCCTGTCTGTGTATATATCAGAGAGAGCACCGAGTGTCAAATATTACAATCCTCGCAGACTTAATTAGTTGTCTTAATTAAACCATATGATTAGAATTATTGTTGTATTGTTTATTATAAATGAATTCGATTGTACTTTTAATGATACAACTATAAATGGACGAAATGTCTGAAAATAAAACATTGTTATTATTAAGCCGCTTCATCTATATGGAAAAAAACACAGATTTATTCTAACATACAAATATGAGTTGTATGATGTAGCATCTCTTCTCTAAATCCATTTCAAGTAAAAAAAGAATAGATTAAAAATATCAGTCTTATCTTGTCTTCTCCTATCAATTGATTTATCAAGTTAGTTACCGGATCTTCCCTCTGCTGAAATGTGTAAGTAAAGACAGCTCTTTTAAACCTCATACACCAAGTGTTTTAAGGAAGTTATATTTTTAAGTACATACCTATATGTTATTCTAAGTGGCCATGTTCTACAAAATAAGTTAATTAATAACAACAATATCAATAATGAAATATCCATGATCATCATTGCAATCCACTGCTGGACATAGGCAACCCTAAGTGGTTATTCCTATAAAGGCGCGAACCCAACGCGGCGCACGGAAAGACTAAGCACATGCGTCAAGATTCGCTTTGCAATAAAATATATGTGATTTTCTCCACTGCAATCTACGTTCCACGTACACGCTACACATGAAACCACGTTGTCAAACAAATGAATCCGTGCGCCGCGTGCCCGTGTACAACGTGCTCCGTGGTGGGTCCGCGCTTTAATATCTACGCTGTGCATGCGGGATGGGGATTGAAAGTACGGCCTCTCGCAACGCCTACAATATATAGATAGGCTTAATGCAATGTATGGAATCTTGCCATATATGTTTCTATTATTCGTGGTCCAATTTATGGTATTTGACATTTGATATTGATAAAATCGATAAAAAATAAGATAATCAAAAACGTGACTGTTACCAAATAAGAGTCGACAAATCGATCGAAATTTAATTATTCCTCATAATACGTTATACACGAATCACATACGCCAACGACAAATACAGTATTATTGATTATATTTGCGTTATCCCTTATGATACATCAACTTATGCTAATTCATATAGAATTAGCATGTTAGGTACGTACGTACGCCTGCAAATATTTCGTCTATTTTCATTTAGGTGGGTGCTTATCGGATTGTGAAATGGAATTGCAAACGTAACTAGGCTATCGAAATATCCAACTACGAGTGACAAATTGACAAACACACACGTGACAATTACATAATGAGGCAACTGACAAGTTAGTCTATTATCGGGTACGTGACTTAGAAGCGCGCAGGGCCCGCGTTACCGCAGCATTTGTAACTTGTATTGCTGCTGTGACAGTCGATAACGTCGTTACGAATGCATTACGCTAATGATACACATGCTCTTTAATGGGTTTAATAATATTACAACGTGAATACTAAAGCATAACCAGAATAACTAATGTTAATTAACTTGAATGTGGCCGTACTTGTTGAGTGCAAAAAATTTACAAATTGACATTTTATGTCCAAGATAGAGCAAGTATTGAAGATACTGGCCATATTTGTAATTAGAACAATGATTCAATACATGTCACATTGGCAATGACATTTGTGTACGCGGGAAACGGGGTGCTGTCCCACCTCACCACCAGAAGAAGCGTTACAAATATAAAAGACAAACATCTTGAGCTCTAACAATAGGTCGTGTAATAAACCTCTCCTTGTTATAAACGACTCCTGCAATTTCAACAGAGAGCCACGTAAAATCATAACGGGTAGCGTATATTGGGTTATAACCCCCGGATTAATACTGAGATGCCTAGACATCTCCACGTACGATTTAGTGGGTGTAAATCACAAATTAACAAATTCCTATGTTCGGAATGGTGTCCATAAAAAATAATATCCGTACAGAGAGAAGTACATCTCACGGGAGAGACTTCTGCTTAACAGTGAATCGCTTAAACAGTTTGAATCCAATATCCTCGTTAATATGTATTGACAATCAAAATTTAGTCCGTTTTTGCTGTTGGCGCCATTGTGTCTATTCTTCGCGTCAAAGGTTACCTACTGGGCCGAGAGGGGAAATATTGATTAAATTTACTTACCTATCAGAAGATACGTTCAACCAATTTACCGGAGGCGCCAAGGTCACGTAGAAGTGCATTTAGATAATGTAGATACATATGATGGACGTACAGAATCGCTGATTTTGAGTTATTTCTGCATCTATTCGCCATATTTACGTCAAATATGAGTCACATTAGCACTTCACACATTCTTTTCTCCAGACGGAATATCGGAATATCCTGTCGAAGAGCAAAAGTGAAAGCACTACTGTCTACAGTCAAGAGGTGGTGTTACCACGGTGAAAGTCTTCAGAATTCAGATTTATAAACAGGTTATAAGAAATATTATCTAGTTTATTACGTAACAATATCACGCCTGTATTGCGCTGGAGGGGTAAGCAGAAAAGTTTAGTAAACTCCAGCGATTTGTCAGTTATATTTGCGGTTCACCAGAAAATAGGTGGTGAACCTATTGCCATACACCGGGTATACTCGTAGATCAACGCTGCTCGTAATTTGAAATCATAAAACCGAATAACACTTTTTTATTACATTAATTTGTTAGCTATCGTAAAACAGACACAATTAATCCTATTGTACAAAATAGGTACATAAACATATTTTTTTTTCTAAATAAACTTTAGTGAATATGAATTAAGAACACAAGATATAAAATCCTTTTATTGCTGACCATGACATTTATCAACAAAATGGTCATAAAACGTCTTGTTGACAGGAAAAATATTCAATGACGGTACCTCGCCCCGAATGTCTGTTTGTTTGAAGGAGGATATTATACTATTTACTACATGCAGTTAAGTATAACTCTAGATTAAACTGTGTACCGGCTTCAATGACGTGTTTTTTGAGATCAGTTCGATTAAGTGGTTTCATACATATCCGAGGTCTTTCTTCATTAGCTCCTGCTGAGCACAGAGAGGCCGCAGCGGGCACAATCTCGATATAGTTTAATCGTGTATTAGATATTCATATGTATAGATATCTTTGTTATAATTATATCTTTGTTATATTATATAACTGCCTCGTTGGTCGTGTTGGTTGAACGCGCGGCTTATAACTTTTAAATTTAATAGTGAAATATAACTCTTATTATTGATAGCTCCTCCAACCTGATTTTTAAAAGTGGGTGTTGTGTTTTCTCTTTTACGTTACTGATTAAATAAGTTATACTCGAGCCTCCCATTACGAATATTATGTGAACAGTTGCTACACTAACAATACGTTAGTTAAAGGTATTCAATACGAAAATATTTGCTTTAAATTCTACGTGATACTACAACTCGACTTTTTTCAACCCTTTCATCATTCTACTCTTGGATACGGGTGTCATCTCAGAATAAAAAGGTTAAGGCCATAGTCTGCCACGCTGGCCAAGTGAAGGTTGGCAGACTTCACATTCCTTAGAGATTTTTTTTTGTGAACTTTAGTGTGCAGGTATATCCACACTATGTTTCCCTTCACCGTTATAACTCGACGTGCACATTTGTTAAGAACTTCAACTTTACATATGTATAACATCTTTAAATAAATCTGTAATACGAACACGAGGAAATGTCCGTGAAATTATGTGATATGGCCGCACAATGAGCTCTGTACGTTGTAAGGGAAGATGACACGAGAAATATCTTCCTCGATCACTTCGAGGGTCAACATGGACGCCATGACTCAAAGATGTTTCCGGAAAACTCATTTATAAACCATCGGCAAGAAGCCAAACGGAACGAAGCGAATCGCTTCGGTGAAGAAACAAAACGACTATTAAATCAATGTCAAAACGGAAATGATTGCTTCATTATAATTATGTTACATTTTCTAAGATATCTCTAAGATATTACAAAGATAAGATATCTCCATAAATGCAGACAGATTTGAACAGAATTATAGAATCGTTTTGTGTTTTTGTTGTAGCTACTTATTCAGCCTCTTTATTTTCTTTCTTCGTGAAGTACTCGTAAATTATATCGAATATACTCGTACCATATTTCGATCTATCGTTACCTTATATGAATTAATAAAAATAATAATGTTGATGTTTATAAACAAGTAGTTATGCAAGTTTTTTTTAATTCGTACGAAGAACTAAATTCTTCCCATAAATCCTGTAACTCATTATTTCACTTCTTTGTGAATAACAAACTAAAAATATTTAAATTACCTATGTCCTTTCGCGGGGTTCAAGCGATCTCCGTACCAAATTTCAAAAAACCTGTTTTAACGTGGATACTACACAGACAGAAGACAGAGAGAGTTACTTTCTCATTGATGCATACCTACGTATGGTAGATACAAATATAATACACACTCAGGCACACTCAAATGCGGAATATGAGGATAATAAAAATCATAGCGTTACAACTTTGACCTAAATTGGAATTCCACGGAAATCATCTTTATTTGGGAGAGAAGTAATATGTCGCCGTGTAATCCATAAGCAATCTGTATGAAATAACACTTCACCGGGGCGTCTTTGCTGCCTTAAAGAAAGGCAAAGCTATTAATTCACCTTTTTATTTATTATTTTAGTACACACATAAAACTACATTTTAACTAATGAACCAATTCGTTCTATCTATTACTTCAACACGCTACAGATACATTACGATACGTTGTGTACGATTACGTATACAATGAATTAAATGATCGGCAACTACAATATAATGAGTACGATTAAGATTATAATGAGTTAAATATTATTGGTACGGTAAGAGGCAATGAGTACGAATATGTTTGCAATGAGTTAAATATTATGGATATCTTATGATACGATGAGTAGTATTACGATTACAATGAGTTAATTAATACAAGTACATTACGATACGATAACCACTATAGTTAAATATGGTCGGTACATTACGGTACGATGAGTACGATTACAAAATTATAATGAGTTAAATATGATTGGTGCCTTACGATATTTATTCGCTTACGAGTTGCGCATATTTTCTATGTTCAGCCTTTCGCGTCGCAATTACAAAGACCTTTCCATAAAGTGGCTATAATTTTTGCACGATAATTGACTAAGTGCTCGTTAAAATTTTATATTCCTGGCGTGCATTCGGATTTCATCGTTTTCTGTTCATAGTTCAGTACTTTTTTAAGTGAAGAGATTAGCAAACGGGTTCCAGGCACGAATGGCCGCTGCCGTCCATGGACATTTACAGCTTTACCAGACACTCTCCTCGAAGAAGACTCGAGATACAGGTTAAATAGAAAAATGTTTATCATTAATATATTTGGATCAAACATATACATGTAGATATCTGTAATCGTCGTCAGCCCCCATTGTATCTATTATTGTACCATTGGACAAAATTTTCCCTTCGAAATGTTAAGATTAACAAATTATAACACTGAACATTGAATGTGTCACTCCTTAATAAGTCTCGTTATTACCAATAACTTAAGCTGTAATATTATACAAAAAAAATCTTAATAAAAAAAAAAAAAAAAGTAACTTCACGCCTTTAAACCCCGAAGATGTAGGCAGAGGAATGCAGAACCACTCCCAC
>DWTO01004847.1:0-11186 GCA_018244755.1 Jemadia pseudognetus
GAGAGTGAGGCCGAAAGTTCGGTTACGGTTTCGGTTTCGGCTGAAAAACCAGTTTCGGTCGGACACTAATATATACCTAGATAGACTTAAGCGCATACAAATTTATTTTTATCCTTTTTTTATTCATTTACCACTGACAACAGTTACGAATAAACAGCTCTCGGTGACCATGTAACTTAGATCCAATAAAGCCAAATAAAAATTGAATTAAGAAAAACCCTAGTTTAACTCTTCCTCGTTGGTCCAGTGCTTACAAGCGCGACTGCTGATCGAGAGATGCTGAGTTCGAATCCCGGGTCGGGTACTAGGTATTAGACTTTTGTAACTTAGAATTTCTAGTAGTAGCTCAGGCCATGGATTTCTGCCTGGTGGATGGCCATAGTCACACCTCTTATGTACCTATGTGGGACGTAAGCGTGACTGGTGAATGTTGGAGGTATACTTGTGGAGGTGTACTCCTCTGTCTACCTTTTCGAAGATTATAAGCGTGAATATACGTAAACATTTAATGTACATGCTATTCAATCAATTCAAAATACTCTCGTGATGGTTACAATCCGGTCCCCTATAAAGCTAAAGCCACACCATATTTAGTACAGACGTCACGATCGAGACAGAACTCGAAAATTATCGGAACATAAGTTAATGTCTCGGAATAAAGATAAGTCCCCGCGGGAATATTCCGGGCGTATTAAAGATTTACGAGCGCAGAGAAAGTTTGATTGCGTTTTGATTTCACGTTTCCATTGAAAGTTGGCAGGTACGAATATTTAAAAGCGTTTATTTTTATTTAAAGTAGTGATTATGCTTAGGGTACTTTTGATCTTACTTTGACAAGGCAGACGATGTAGAATGGTATGATCAGATTTGGACCGAACGTTGATGCACTCCTTTGAGAAGTGCTGTATCCAGTAGTGAAAAAAGCCGATATGATAATGAAGCTAGCTTTAAATGGCCTGGGATACTAACGGTCGCGAGGTTTACCTTGTTACGAGTGTGTGTGATATATGTTAAGATCATCTTTACTGGTACGAGTAGCTATAGATTTCGACAATCGAATGTTCCAGAAATCCTTCAACTGAACTTTACAGCCTATTTTAGTTCATAGATATTAAGCGACACAAGACATGCTTTTACTAAAGTAGGAATTGATTGAATGTATCTGAGTATTGGTCACGTGTTGCAGTCTTAAAAGTTTTATATAATAGACACAATGAAGGCGCCTGCTTAACAGCACATAAGTGCGTCTATGGTGTTATATCGCTCTTGCCGAGCTGAAAGTTCTATAGTATCTCACCGAAGTCTTGTTAATCAAAAATATCACTAAAATATAGGGGTGCGTAGAAAATTAATACCAGTCACATTTGCCTGTTAATCACACAGGTATATGTGTATCTAAACGTATCTAATAATTTTTCCCTGGATCCGATGTTCGTACATAAATAAGGGATGAAATGGGGGTGTAAAGCAATTTCAAAGCAAAACTCGTTTGTGGGTTTAAATTACCGCGTAAAGCGGTTTTCTTGAGGACGCATCTCTGTTGAAATTTATAAACAAGTTTCAATTTGACGTAGGATTTACGTGAAATGTAGACATGTTCATATTTAGATTCTCTATGATATATAGGTATACGATACTCCTTTTCTGTTAAACCGAGTCCTTATGGTTAGCAGCGCGAACTATGACACTATCTAGGAATTATCGCCATCCACCTTTTATTCTTCAATCATCAGGCACGGTTCTCTTTTGGTCAACGTAAGACAACACTCTAAGGCACAGAGTTCAAATTGTTCAAATTTATATTGTTCTTTGCCAACTACATATATAAATAATGTCACTTGTTATTTCTTAAGTTGATATTTGTCAATGATTCATAATAGTTTAGATTCCCGTTGTATAACGACGTTTCTATAATATCAATCTCACGATATAGGTTGTATATATAGTTATAAGGACGCATGGCGCCGTTGGACCGTGGTGCGTGATAGACAAGGTCGCACTGAAAACCATCCGTCGGCGTCGGTTCTTACGGACTGAATTGTGACTTCTCCCGTTGTGGTACCTGCATTTGTACTTTGTACCACACTGTAGTTGATAAAAATAGGATGATTATAATAACTGATATTAGGCAGTCTGTATTTTAAAAATATGTATTCTTGGTTATATAATATACGTAACTGTTACTATTTAAATTCATATACGTCTATTTCTTGACATACATACATAAGTACCTGAATAATCTACATAATTTGTATTCGTCGAAGACGTAGACAGAGGAGTGTGGTATACTCCCACGATTCACTTGTGTCGTTTTACGACCCACCATGGAAGAGGGGTAAGTTTATCGCCTAATACCGGGCACAAATCCAGACTTCGAGCCACTGCTAGGAATTTCAATTAAGACAACCGCAATAGTACCCGAACTGGGCATCGAACACAGGTCCTCTCGATCGGCAGTCGGGCTTGCACCCACACGACAACGGGGCACTAAATAAAAGCAAGTAATAATCTATGAAATTAAACTTATTCGGAAGCAAATATTATATTGCTACGTTATTATAATACTAGTAAAGAGGCTATTTATTATAAACTGTACTTGAAAATTAAAATGAACATTGCGTTTCTGTAACAAAACTATTACTGAACTGAAAGAGGTTGTATATTTCATTAATAATAAAATATCACAAAACAGCTCATTCAAACATACATGTCATAAATAAGTGTAAAATCACTGCAAAATTCACACACTTTACATAATATTAAGAGCTTTAACACATTCCGTGAAGTTTTCTGAATTATGTATAAGCTCGTAAGATACTGAAAGAGTGTACGGTGTTTCAGTCATATTCTATTAAATACATTCTATAATATTATTTTCTACGTAAATACTCATCGTTTCGGATTAATGTCAATATCTGACTGGTGATGTACCGAAGCGTTTTGGGTGGTGTAGTCGATACGCGCTTCGATCCCTTTTCCGTGGGAGCGAGGGATTTCAAGGTCGTAAATAACTCTGACATAAGCTGTCGCTATATTAAATTAACAAGCACAAATTCAAATTGCGTTCTACTACCGGGCACCTCAAGCTGTAAAACCCAATTTTGCCCGGCTTAAGGTCGGACCCAGGAACTCAGCAGACGGGATTGCAACCAATAGATCAACAAGGCAGTTTGCTAGCAGAAGACTAATACTATAATATCAAAATATATAACATATTGTTTTGTTTACTAAAATAGAAAAAGCATAGCAAAAATGCCATTAGTTGTATACAAACGACTCTCTATCCTAAATAGGAAACGCAAGCGAAACAAATTCTGTCTCATTTGTATTTGAAAAGTGTTTACCAGAAATTGTATTTCGTTCATTTTTCATTGAAAATGTAAGTGTTGTACTTTGTTATGTTGTAATTTGAATTCTAAATACAACAATTCCTGTTCCTGTGCTGTTAGATATTTATTCTCCCAATTGGTGTACATTTTGTAATTTTATTTTAAATTGACAATTAGAATTTTATTTACTTACGGAATTAAATACGCCCTGGAAAACGGATTATGTGCAAAAAGGGCCCCGGGGTGGCCTATGTCCAGCAATAGACGAAGAGGCTGATAATGACAATGATAATGAAAGGGATTTGCACGAATGTACATATATTTGACATAATTAATTACGAACATTTAAATATTTTCCAGAATAAGCCTCCCACGTCTGTTTACTTGTACCGTGCAAGTTTGGTTAATGCATTCTCAAGTTATATATATTTTGCCACCAAATGTAGCGGCGAGGATCATATTATTAACATATACACACATGCACAGTCTACACATACACAAGCATATACTTGCTGTATTTGCTCCTATAAAACTTTTAATAAATAATACTAAATATTAGGACGTCAATTTACAATGAGTTATTTCTTAGCAATATAGATACTTTACCCATATACAGGTTTCGTTAAAATGTTAACTTATTTTCACTGTTCATAGGATATAGAGATGCAACAGGATATATTACTAAACGTAACATCACGCATATAATCCCCTAAGCGGTAGGCAGAGGAGTGTAGTACACTCCCACGTTCCAGTAGTTACATTTACGTCCCACTATTGAATACGTGGTGAATATAGATTCACCAATAATAAGCAATAGTGCCATAAATTAAAAGATCCTGTAGTGCCCGATCCGGAAATGAACCCAGGAGCTCTCGATAGTTGCACTTGCAACCAACGAGGCAGTCAGGATGTATTACTAATACATTCAGTACCCTTTTCAGTTTCTAAGACGATCTAGAATACAAATCCTCTTAAAATATTTGTCAACTTTATAATTTTTATTTACTATATTTGTCACTTAACTCATTTGTCAGATCAAGTCACTTTATTTTATTTTAATAACAGAACGAAAAAGTTTTAAATAGTGAAACACATACCTGTGAAAGTTTTTTATAGCGAAATTTCAGTAATTTAGCAAGATATCCGACAAAGTTCATAGTAATACAATCTCAATATTTTTCAGGGCAATATAGAAAAGGTTAAACGATAACGCCTTAAGTCCTAATAAATAATAACACATATTCACTTCAGTTCTGGAGAACTTCAGAGCAACTTGCGGTCGATACTCAACTTCCCTTTTAAGGTTAGTTCTTGAACGAGCGAAGTTTGAGGAAGTTCCATAGAATTGATGGTGTTAAAAAATACACGTTAAAGTGTTATTTTATAACATGCCAACGTACTTTGAAAAGGTAACACAATGTCATTCTGTAAGTTTAAACGGGAACATGCATATTATTCAGTGACAACTTAGCGATTTATATTTCGGCTTTGCACATTAAAGGTATTATGATCAAATCATGGCACACATTTTTACTTTCACTATGTGCTTTTTAAGTTTAAAATATCACTTACACCATATCGCAATCCCACGCCTGAAATCCCCGAAGAAGTAGACAGAGGAGTGCAGTATATTTACCGTACAGGAGTACAGTACACAAGCTCTTTTGACGCTTACTTTGTGGGCAGATGGCCGTGTGTGGAGATGTCCCAAGATATTGTTATTATTATATCCCGAAAGCATCTATTTCCGTTTCAACAGTTAAATTTACGTCTCATTATGGAATAGAGCCTGAGTATAGACTCATGATACCAGGCACATGGTCATACTTCGAGGCATTAGTAGAAATTGTAATTAAAAATTCTAAGTAGATTCCAAGTTCAAAAAATCCGATAGTATTCGACCCGGGATTCAAGCCCAGGATCTCATGATCAGAATCGCACTTACAACCACGCGACTACGAGCCAGTCAACTATACATCACGTTTAGGTACAGCAGAGACATCTGACGAATATTTATTTGAGTTTTTGCCGGAATAATAAGAAAAGTCTGGTCCCCTTTGTATTCAAAGAGAGACAGACAAAGATCACGGTTAGTTACGTCTGCTAAAATGAAAGCTTGTTTTGTATATATTCCATATAGTTTTGTACATCTAACTAAATTTATATCGCCTTTATTATTGTTACACATAGCACACATTTTTCTTATGTTTATAATAATTTCGCTTTTATGTACAATGTCTATTATACAAATTCTATATGCAATGTCGCGCTATTAATTTATTTATTTACATATTTATTTTGATTTAATATCTTCATTCGCTCCGCAGCTAATGAAGGTATTAAATCAAACAGTCCAGTACCTTTTAAGCTATTGCATAGCTTCTATTGCGGGCCTTGAGCGTGTAGACCGAGTCCAGAAATTTCGTAACGAAAAAAACCTAACACCCCCCCCCCCCCACTCCGACCGGCACAGCGGTAACACTTTTTGTATTTGTGTTGGTGTTCGTGTTTGTGTTCGTGTTCGTGTTCGTGTTTGTGTTTGTGCCGGTGTATGGCAGTAGGCTCACCACTTACTTCATAGTGGGACGTAAACATAACTGGTGAAACGTGGGAGTGTTCAACACTCCTCTGCCTACCTCTTCGGGGATAACAGCATGAGACCATACTATTTTTGTGAGATTGAATTTTTGTTTCGTGATTAGCTTGTCTACTTTTTGTGTATTACAGATGTGTTGGTTTTTCGCAGTTTCCCAGGCACTCACGTACACACAAACACACCTACGCAGGCATATTAAATACATACATAATCCTTTTATCATTTATAATTACGAGTATTAAGTTAATCTGAGTATCAAGAAAAGGCATTAGTCAGCATTTTTTTACATAAGACACTTGAACGTAAAGGTGGCACAGGAATTTTTCTCATTATTCATCTTTCTTGTAATGTCGCGTCAGACGAGTTTTGTACGAGTTTTGATATTCATTTGTTTTGCGATAAATTTGGACTTGATGCGAAAAGCATTGTTTCAATCTGAACTTTTGTTGTATGTGTTTATTGTCATATTTCGAAATAAATTAAATCGAAACAAATTCAAATGATATTTAAGTGTGTAAATAGTCTACACATAAGAGTTTATTTCAATATTTAGTAGTTTATTCTTTTTGGTGATATCATAGTACAAGATCTTTAAGCATGCTTTGTAAATATATTGTCGAGTATGAGCGCTCTCAAGATATACGTGTGTACGGTATTATTATTATTGTATCCGCAAACTTCCACGTTTTTCCAGTTACGTTTACGTCCCATTATATATATATATACATATTTACATACATATAACTTTAGTTTTAATACTTAATTATATATCGGGTACAAAGCTACAAGTCCATATGAATGTTATTTGATAAATAACGTGTGTACCTGGCAAATAAAATCGTCCATATTTAAAACAAAACCAAACATTTCAAATATTCTGTTTATTTCGTTGCAAAACAAGCGTGCATTGTATTTTACATGGGAATGTCCTGTTTTAATGTATATCATAAACATTGTCATGCTCACGCTAGATTTCGGGGCGCTCCTCATCTTACAGGTTCAAAACGATACAGAATATATTGAAAGTGGTAAAATAAACACATAGGTTGATGTGTGTCTACGTATGTATATACACAATAATATTATATTAAAAAAAACTTAGTTACTTTTTTTTAATAATATTTTAATATAATGCGTACAAGTATACAACATGAATTAATTTACTTATTGTTAATTCATTGATGATATTTGTAATACTTGTATTTGCCTTTGTTGTAACTTTTTTTGTTTACTGGGGAGAACCTTCAAAAGGTACTCGGTATCCTGGGGTAGATACCGGGTTGTGCGGAGCTTTTACCGCACTAAAGCCTTCCTCTGCGCTAACAGAAGGACTCCAAAATCTCTAGTGGAACGCACCACCGCCCTACTAGCGCGGCGCCTATTTCCGGGAGGGGTAAATCGCCTCATTCCACGCCCTTTGGTTCTTACGACAGAACGCGGACACATATTGTACACGGCACACGTAGTCCTTTCCGGGCTTGCTAGATATACCGTAGCTCGTATGCTGGTGCCGAGCTATAGGAACGGCTTTGTTGTACCTAACATACACTATATGTATTTATACAATCAATCTGGGTTGTCTCATAGAGCATCTCAATAGAATTTAAGTTCGCCCGTATATCATAAGGCAGATTAACAATAAAGACTAAATGCATTAAATAATTATTGTAACCAAAAGGTATCAACCTATTTATTATGGAAACAATTTCATGTTTTAAATTAAGCTCATATGAGATTGGAGTTATCGTAGTAGATAGGATTTGGTTGGCTGAGAGATTGGATGATCTACTAATTTACTAATTATACGCATTTACTAATTACGACATTAAAATTTGTTTGTCTAAATATTATTACATTATTTATCTAATGTCTCTTTAGCTATCTAGCAATAACGCTCCAAAAGCTTGTTATACAATTATTTTAACTTTATCAATTTTAAACATAAAGCAATTAACAAAGATAAATATCAAAATAATATTATTTCTTCCATTTCAAAAAAAAAATTGTGTGTTCTTATTTATTTCAACATTCTTGTAAACTTAGTAGATTAAAGTTAGTATATCATGGCATCCGTCGTTGCTAATATGGAATTGAAAATGTTTTAAATATGTAATATGCAATTGATAGATGTCGGAAAATATCTATCCTGACGGTAACTTTGGTGTCAGACCCCGATGTCATGCTAGTTTACCGACAATTTTTCTATGTCCGTTTTGTAGCACTAAAACAAAGTTCTCGTTTGATAATATTTCACTTCATATTATTGTTTATACGATAAAATTTTGTGACGCCGTTTGCAGTGGCGAGGCGTGAAAAATGGCACTCGTATTTTTGAAAAACTCGACTTTATCATTTTACATCAAAATGTGCCCTAAAATATGATTCAGTGTTGTTTTCGTTTCATTTCATATTTCAAGCTATTTAAGTATGCGCGATTACGAGCAATTAAATACGAGCTTGTTATATTACGATAAGGATTCATTAGCGGACTGAAGGGCCTCGAAATAATAAAGTAAAAAAATTAAAAGGAATTGTGTTGGAAACATGTAGGTATTGTTAAATAATGCAAAAGCATTTTTAGAATTTTACGTAAAACCATTACATTACATATGTATATTACGCTACATATATTATTACCATTCGTTAATACCGAGTTTAGAAAATAATTAGTTATAAAAATTAGTAGTATTCAAGTACATAGTTGACATACCTATTGATGTACTCGTGCGACATACTAAACCGATTATGTAAAGTTATTATGAAAGCTAATGTGAGAAATAGCGCAAATGGATATGCAAACACTGCAAAGTACACACTGCAAAGTATTCTACATACATACCTTAGAATAGTCCATAAAGATTTCTGTGGTATGCGAAATTAAAGAACTCGAGAAGTTGTAGCCGTGGCTGTAATAATGTTTATATCATCATCATCCTATTGCAGTCCACTGCTGGACATAGGCCTGTGCTGAGGAGATATACCCATACTGCCCGCGCTGCTCATGCGGTTTGGGGATCGCATAGAATAGCTTCTCCAACCGCCTGCACTGCTACCAGTAGATCGTTAGAGCATTTAGCTGTGCGCAGGTAGACCGCACCTTTCATTGGCAGCGCGAAAATATTCATATTCCCTCATAGTATTTCGTGCTCGCGCGGGAATCGTGGAGCAAACTCCAACTAGCATGGTACTGCGGTTCTTTATCTTAATGTATTCACGGTAAGTATTGTTTTAAAATGGCATCATTATAAAATGATAAGTAAGTCGGCATGACTTATTTTCTTGTCCGTGAAAATTTCGAAAGGTTCAATAAGTCTTAATTAGTACAAAGCTTTATTAAGACACTAGTGATAATAAAGCTTTTTTAAGCTTATAGTCAATTATACAAACATAACTGAATTTATGGATATGACTAAAGGGAAACTTGGAAAGTAATCTGTTAAATGTATTTGTTGCCCAGAATCAAAGTTAAAAACCTAAATTATTTCATAGACCAACCACATAATAGAACAACAACAGTTTTATTTTTAAGAAATATATAACACAACCTCATATACTCATATACGAGTACGTATATGTACGAGTACATCCGTATCCCAAAAAAACTAGTATTAAGAAATCAGATTTATATTCGATTTGAAATAAAATGTAACACGATCTGCAAGATTACCTTAATAACCATTAACTGTTGCTGGTTCTAAGCGTCGCCGTCGTGATATTTGTTTTCTAAAAATATATATTTCAAAATATTTTCCAACGAATGGACTATCACTGGAGTTTATTTTACAAGGTGTTCGTTCGATACCGATTTATTATACAGCTTTCAGTTTCAGCACAGTCATTATTTATGTTAAGTTTTTTTCTTTTCGCTTCGATGAGAAATATTGCTAAAATATTATTTAGTAAAATAAAATTACAACCTTCTTATCCTGAGAGGGAACCTAATCGAACTATAGACATGGTTGAAAAAAGAAATATTCAATATATAGAAAGAAAGAAAGAAGAAAGAAAGTATGTTTATTTTGTGTGATACTCAGTTGCATACAATATATAAAGAGATACAACAATTTAAAAAAAAGTATAGTAATGATAAAATATATCTGTCTTACGTATTTATAACATAAATTATTACGGGATTACGTACGAGTATTTATAACCGAAAAAGTTGTTACCAATGTTATGCAGCTTATAACCTGTCTAAACAAAGATAAAAGTTGATTATATTATACGATACAAGTACTGTTAAATATTCATTAACACGTTTTGACTGCATCGTCGCGTAAATGAAAATTTAGTAACTGGAAAAAACGTGTACATTGAAATTTAACGCAATAGGGGTCGCCATCTTATCGATTATGTTCGAAAAGGGGTATCCTAATTAGGTTTGGCTAAATTTACTAACTACTGTGCCTGAGGGACCAGCTGAAATTACGGACGCGTACATCTTTCAAGCACATTCATTAAAAACAACAATGATAATAGCTGCTTATCAGCAGATACAGTTTGTTAATAGCATAGCCGCAGATAAGAGATTTTTAAACAACCACTGTTAAAAAGGAAGTTTTAGAACTTTATAATGCATTTCAAGCATTTCTTCTAGGTTAATAAGAGTTTAATTTAAAAAAATACTGAATTCGTCAATGCTGTGTACAAGTATCATCATTAGCCTGTCTAGGCTCATTGGTGGATAATGATTTCCCTGAGTGGTTTTTTCCCGTAATACCTTTGTTGGGCATGCGATTTGTGGATGGTAGGCGGCCAGGCCATTAGCAATATACAAGCTACATAATATTTATAAAAAAAAAATTAATTATATTACTATAGTAGATAGTATTGTAACAAATAATGTTGCTACGATCTTTAAACAAATGTCGCTTTTAAACATGAAAATATAAATTGGGTAAACGTTTGCACATAACTGTGACATTAAGGTATACAATAACAGAACACGTCAAGAAATTTAGCTACCCACGTCAGGTGACTAATTTTCGCACGACACGAAACGTGCCCACGTACGAAATTACGAGTGACATGAGAATAGTATCGTTTACATTCGGCTCGTGAGAAAGTCGTTTTTAGTTGTTATACTTTTCTTAATAACAACAATTATAATTAATTTCGTCGCCTTACCCTATTATTCATATTTTTATGATTAATCCTTGTCATTTTATAACGAAACGTAACTGGTGAAACGTGGGACTGTTCTACATTTCTCTACCTACCTTCCTCGGGGATTACAGGCGTGACGTTACATATAGTGGACC